>CAUYQV010012780.1:0-36445 GCA_963574575.1 Galagoides demidoff | reverse complement strand
TTTTGAGACGGAGCCTCAAGCTATCCCCCTGGGTAGAGTGCCATGGCATCACAGCTCACAGCAACCTCCAACTCCTGGGCTCAAGCGAGTCTCCTGCCTCTGCCTCCCAAGTAGCTGGGACCACAGGTGCCCACCACAACGCCCGGCCATTTTTTTTTTTTTTTTTTTTGGTTGCAGCCATCATTGTTGTTTGGTGGGCCTGGGCTGGGGATTCGAACCCGCCACCTTAGGTGTATGTGGCAACTCTTTTTAAAATTATGAAGCCCATGACATCTGTAGACCCAGATTTGCCAGCTGAACAAAAGTCACTAAATCCAACTTCTGTTATTTGGGAAGGCAATCACCCCAGTGGCCACGTTATCTTCCAACTCTAAGAGAATTAGGAGTATGTAGCAAAGTTTGCAAATAACCACAGTCAGCAGGAAGGGTAATGGTCTCCCTGACCAGAAATACATTTTTCAATCTCAGATTTTAAAAAATCACAAAGATACAGTAAAATCAAAATTATTTAAAATTATAGAATTGCTTTCTCACATCTAAGATTTGGTACATTTAGGCAGCTTATGCGCCTGAGATGCATAAACTTATATTACAGTTTCAAATACAAAATTAAAATGTAGATTTATGATTGTACATGGAAATCATAGTAGACATAGGAGGCAATGAGAAATCTACAACCATGGTCTTTTCATTCATTATACATATTTAGTTTTTCAGTTTAAATTAATTATTTAGTACATAGAAAAGTTTTAGTGAGTCTGAGAGTTACCTCAAATGAAGTGTTGTTAATGAAATAGTATCTCCTGTTGTTATACAAATGTGGAGTCTTTCTCTGCTTCAAGCCAAATAATTTGCTTAGAAACTTGGTTCTAGGTGAATAGCTATTGTTTCATGTATATTAAATAGTAATATATATCTACTATCTTCATTCATAGATTAAAAAACTGAAGATAAAGAAGTAAAGGCATTTTAGTAATCTATATTTGCACTCCTACTAATTTTGGGAACCAGAGTTTTTACTCTAGGTTATGTAATGTCAATGTAAAAGGTTTATTAAATATTGTAATCCAGCAATATAGAGTAATACCACTGCTATCTCATTTAATACAATAGATTTTTCTCCTGAAAGTCAGGTATAAAATGGGATTGTAGCAAATAAGATAAAGTTATAGGGCTTTTTTGCTATTAAAAGCATGTTTAAGAGTGAAAAATTATCCTCATTAACCATTTATTTTTATAAATATTTTCAAAGACTGGCTCTATTTAAGATAAACCCAATTTTTATATGGATTATCTCTAAAGAATATAAATTGGATGCTATTTATCTCAAGGAATTAGAACGAATTTGATGTCCTTTTTGGTATACTAAATCAAGACAAATTCAAGCAAGCCCCATGAACATCAATGTGGGACAGACAGACAAACTCAGAAAAGGAAAGTAGCTGAGTGAAAACAGCTTTTACATTGATCAATTATGTCAAAAGCCTCAATAGGGTCAAATTACTTGGCTTTCATCTCCAATTGTATTAGAACATTTGCAGTAGAAATAAATAGACAGCCAACGTAGTCTACTAGCATTTTCTGAATCTTAAAGGAGTCTTTCTGGAGGTAGAATCGTGAACTTTCTTTGGCTGGCTTTCGGTCATTAACTGAAACGCAAGTGTAGTACAAACTGAAATGAAAAAAACTGACTGCCTTGAGTTGGGAAGCTAAGGGACCAGGCATGACAGTAACGTGAACACCAGCCCCTCCAGGGCCAACGCCATCTGGTCTCCAGTTCGCTGTGGACACATTTGTCAGAAAGAACCCACTCCCGTCACATCCTCCTTCTCTCTTTTCGTCTGGTCTGTGTTTATAGCAGCATATTGGAAGGGCTAACATCATGGCTCAGAGGGTAGCAAGCTTTCCTTCGAGGCTACAGGAGCCTCTTCAAAGCCAATGAGGCACCGAAGGCAAGCACATTTTAGAAACGAGTCCTAAGGAGAATCCTCCTATGACTCGGTCCTGCCCCCTGCTCCATCCTGGGCTGGGGCCAAAAACCCCAGGGCCTGATCAGTATGCCTACTCTGAAACAAAACGTCCTATTTTTAATATTTCCCTTTAAAATGGTGATTTTAATAACTAAAGCGGTATTAGTTTTCATATGAAAACAAAGATAGCTATCCATTCTCTGACTACTGCCCTAAATAAATAAATAAATAAATAAACAAATAGCAAGTAAAAGGATGGTAGGGGGAGGGTGGGGAGGAGAGGGAGGCTGGTGGCTAATCCCAGATGCAAGTCCAGGGAATCTACTCCCAGTCAGCTAAAGCCACCCTCTGTCACTCTAGAAATGCTGGCCAATGTGTTTCCTTCCATTATCTTCTCTTTGGATGTGGAAATACATAGAAAAAATGAAAAATGGCTTAAGCATTAAAAGCAGTGTGTCCACAGGACAGCGCTGCTTCCCACTGGATCTGGGCAAGGTCTGCTTCTTTGCCTTTTCTGGCTTTAAGAGCTGCCTGGGTTCTCTGGCTCATGGCTACCTTCCACCTTCAAAGCCAACAGTGGTGAAATGAGTCTTTCTCACATCACATTAGTCCGATCTTCTCCTCCTCCTCCTCCACTTTTTAGAACACTTACTATCACACTGTACCCATGTTGAAAATCCAAGAAAATCTCCCTGTCCCCAGGTTGGCTAATTAACAACAATCGTTCTTTTTGCCATGGAGCATAAATATATTAACAGAGTCCAGGTATGAAGACATCCACATCTTGAGATGCCTTTATTCAGCCCACCACAGAGACTGGGAGAGGCCTGGCCTCTGGGGCAATATTATCTAGATTTGAGACCAGGGCCACCACACACTCACTCAGAAACTCAATTTTCTCATTTGTAAAACATAGTGAATCATGCCAATCTCAGAAGGTTCTTGCAAGGATTTCACAGATTAACTTATGCTGTGTGCTGAGAATAGCACCAGTGCTCAATTCAAGTTAATAATTCTGATACTTATCTATCTACCTTTGTAAGATAGAAGGCAAATTTATTAAATACAGTAGAACCTCCATAGATGACCAGCTCGCTACTCTGACCACCTCCTTAAGCCGACCTAATTTTCTCAAAGGTCATGTATAACACGCATGCATCTGCTTAGTAGGCCTACATCCTTATCTTGGCCAGTTTGTTGCAATCCCTTGAGTTCTTGGCTTACAGAGGTTCTTCTACTTTATGTGGTGAAGGTATAAAGGATTTGGACTTAGAAAGATGGATTTAATCATAGGTATCAAGAAGAGGCATTTAAACAGCTTCCTAACACGCTGACATGCTAAATTCCCAAGGGAGTGAGTGAGTGGTTTGGGATTTCCTGGGATGAAATCAGGTGGACACTTTTAATAAGGACAGGATGTGATTCCAGGGTGCATCTCCCAAGAGCCAGCCATGCTCTTGGGGGGCTTTTCACTGTTTGTCTGCAGCTCTGCTGATTTTCTTAGCCCTTCTGCTCCTTTGAAGACTGTCCATACGAAAGCTATAACCCAACTACAGCCCAAGATGAAGGGGAAAGAGGAGGGGAAGGGGAGGAGCGGGAGACGATGGATGGAGGGAGGGTAATTGATGGGACTACACCTATGGTGCATTTTATAAGGGTACATGTCAAATCTACTAAGTGTAGAGTATAAACGTCTTAACACAATTATTAAGAAAGTATGGTGAAGGCTATGTTAACCAGTTTGATAAAAGTATTTTAAATTGTATATAAAACCAGCACAATGTACTCCATAAATGCATTAATATACACAGCTAGGATTTAATAAATAAATTAAATTAAATTTAAAAAATAAAGAAAATAAATAGGAGACTGGCACTACGCAGCCCCACAAGAAGCCCCCAAGTGACTTTCCTTGGCGGTGCTGATCTCCCAGCCGTGAACGAGCATCTCCCGCCTTTCCTACAGGACACAGCAAAACCTGAGGACCCTGCAGTTTCCAGAAAGTCTTCACACAGCACAACTGTGGACTGGCTGGTGACATAACAATTTCCATTTCCCCACAGGCACCTTCTTCACAGAAGGTCCTGAGACCTGAGGGGTGGAAACCCACGGGCTGACAGTTACACACACACAAACATGCGACATTCGGAATCAGTGCCTGGTTCCCATCAAGCCTGGATGCTCTGTAAGGCCAGCCCCACTCTGCCAGACTTTCACCCTCACGCCACTTTTCTTTCGAGGCCCTGTTTTTTTTTCCCAAGGTTTGTATAGACTTTCCCCTCTCCACCTGTCTTTGCTTTCTATTGCTGCCAGTAAAAACTACTACAACCTTTCGGGCTTAAAGCAACACCTTTATTATCTTACTTTTTTTATAGGTCAAGAAGTCCAGGAGGCGCTGCAGAGTCTGTGGAATCTTAGAACTCAAACCAAGGTGTCACCAGGGCTGCGTTACCCTCTGAAAGCTCAAGGGAAAGTTCTTTTTGTCCTCACTCAAGCTGCCAGCTGCGTTTAGTTTAGTTCCCTGTGTTGTATAACCTGGTCCCCATCCCCTTGCTATCTGTCAACTAAGTGCCATCCTCAGATTCCAGAAATCACCTACAGTCCTAGGTTTGTCTCTGCCTTCGCCTACAAACGTAGCAATGACAGCTGAGCCCGTCTCCAACCATACTTCTCGCACTGACTTCTCTGCATTTCTCTTTTAAGGATTCATATGATGACCTTGGGGGCCACCAGGATAATCTGGAATAATCTCCCCATATCAGAGCCATAACCTTAGTGACACATGAAAAGTCCTTTTTCTTTATTGCTATATAACATACAATACCCACAGGATCTTGAGATTAAGGGGTAGGCATCATTGTGAGAGTTTGCTCAGTCAAGCATCACGCCCTGGACCCCACTGGTTCAGTTCACTAGGCCTGCATGTGTTGGAACGTTACGGTTGCAGTTCTTCCCCATAGAACCCCTGCCTATGAAAGAAAACAGAGGCATATGTCTGGGCATCTCTTAGCATCCCTGAACAGCCTGTGACAGCAAAGATGTCCTCCAAGTAGCAGCAGTGGAGGACAGGTCACCGCAAAGCCCACAGCCTGGGGTGGGCGGTGCTTCCTGACAGCCAAAGCGTGGCCCCATCACCGGCTGGCCAAAGGCCACCTGTTCCATCCACATTAAGAGATGCACAAAGTACTGGGAGAAATGATGAGTGACAAACGGCCTTCCTGGGAGCATTGCAGAAAAGATTTTCAGTAGATTGTGTTTAAATTGAGCTTTGAAGAACACAGGAAGTTTAATAGGAGAAATGGCAATTGGTAGGATAAATCATTTTAAATAAATAGAAAACCAGGTACATGCCGGTGAATGTGGAGAACAATGAATTTTGTATAAAAGAATGTGTGTGTGTTTAAATCTGGCATACCAATATAATGTGATAGCTAGATTCAATATAGTGAAATAAATCTATCAGCAGCTCTTTAATCTTGCCTGCAGAGATACTGGAAATCTTGATTTGCATGCACCAGCACTATATCAAAGGAAAGCCATCCAGATTGACCAATTCTTCACTTCATGTGAGTTTCAGTTAATGTAGTTCTATACAAACCAACGATAGCCTATGTGTCTATTTTCAATCAAAGATCTGAATAATTGACTACAGGGCACACTCATTAATACACCCTACATTGAACATAGGAAAACTTCATGAACTAGATCTAAAAATGATCTTTAAAAATTGGAGCAACGCTTCCTCAGAATGAAGGTGATGTTTCTTAACAAGATATCCTCATGGTAAAAAGAGAAAGGAAAAGAACATTATCTATTTAAATTAGGGATACTAACTGGGTATAAGAATGCCTGAAAAATACTCTGATTTATACTGGACAACAAACTGAAGCAGGAACAAAGAATAGCAGGTGGTTAGTGCCTTACTATACACAAACACCGTGTTAAAGTAAGTATGCTGTGGTTATCAAGTTTAATATTCACATTATCTTTGTAAGGTATAGTTTATTATGGTCAGGGTATATATGAAGAAATTGAGATCCAGACACATTAGTGAAATGTCCTGCTTGTGAAGGTGGGACTTGAATCCTGTACTATGTGAATTTAAATATTATCCTTTCCTACTATACTTCATACCACACCAAGAATAATGTCACACATAGTGTGTGATACTCAGGAACCACTCGGGTGGATAAAATATATTCCAGTAGCTATTTACAATGATACAACATGGATCTACTTTTGATTACAAAATCATTTCGACTACAAATGACTTTTCAATGGCAGGTTATAACAGGTCCTGCCTTTAGAGCAATTTATAAGATTTTGGAGAGTGAGGTTCCTTGTTTTAATACTGCAGATAGAAGAAAGTTAAAAGTATGTGGGAATAAAATTGGTCAAAAAAATTGAATAAGGAGTTAAAATGGTTTTGGAGAATGTGGTGAGTCCATTGTAAGTTTTAGCTGAGAGAGTGCAGAGAGGAAAAAATATAATAGCAGAGTGTATCTGTTTGGTGTGGCTGCTGGGCCAAAGCGCGCAGACTGAGTGTCTAAACAAACAGAAATGCCTTTCCTCACAGTGCTAGAGGCTGGGAGGCAAGGTCACGGTGTTGGTAGGATGGGTTACTTCTGAGGGCCATGAGGAAGGATCTATCCTACACCTCACTCCATGGCTCCGAGTGGCTTTCAACTCCCCACGTCTTCACATCACCTTCCCTGTGTACATGTCTGTGTCTAGATACCACCTTCTTGGGAGGACACTAGTAATGTTGGCCTTGAGTCCAACTTAATGGCCTCATTTTTACTCTGTGAAAATTCTATTTCCATAAATGGTCACATTCTGATGTAATAGAGAATATGATTTTTTTACGGGTATGTGTCTTTGGGGGTGGTGGCACAGCTCACTCTGTAACACAGAGCATGCACACGATCAAAACTCACATGAAAGACTTATAAACCTATGGAATCAATTGCATACATCACAATACATAAAAAATATTAATAGGAAGTCATTTAGAAATTCATAGTGTCCCTTATTGGTCTATTAATAAGTATTGTAAACAAATACATAACCACTAAATCAACTCTCCAATCTTTTTGCCTGGTTAAGCCTTTTTGCTTTTTACTATATCAAGAGGTGCTTTAACTTTTCATTCTGTAACCTCAAGAATAGCTATGTAGATTTATCACATAGTAGGCGGTGGGAGGGATAACATTCTTCAAAAGCACTTTTGTGGGGTCAATTCATGCCTACAGGTATAGTTAAGAAGGGGGAGAGAGAAAGACTAATAATGGAAGACCCTACTGCCTCCAAGCACTGTGTGTTGAGACAAAGATCACTGTTTGCATTCTTAGTAAAACAAACTTAGAGAAACTGCATGTTTTGCCTTTTTTTCCGATGGCTTAACCTTTCCTTGTTTATTAAATCAATTTTAAGACAGGTAATCATCCATTAGAGTGAAAACATTCTTATCTTTTTAATAACAATGCCTCAAAATCTAGGATATAGGCCAGTCAGATGAGAAAAAAGATATATATGTGTGTGTATGTATACATAAATATAAATACTTTATTTAAATATAATATAAAATATAATTTTTATTAAAAATATACATTGTTTTTTAACTAGCAGGTTTTTTTCTTCTGTTTATTTTAGGCTAAAATTGGTTGTCAGGATTGAGCTTCGTTGAAATACTACATACACTGAAGGAATGGAACTGGGTGGTATCCCATAGTATACCCCCAAAGTGAGGAAGAACACGGAAAGTTCTCTACAGAAAATTGCCATGATAGTAACATCTCACTGGCTGGAGCCGGACCCCTAAATCACTGAATCATGGGATTTTAAAGGTGGAGGCTGACTTTTTGGTTTGTCTAGAGTGGATAATTTAATTAAAGAGATGGAATGTATTGAATGAAAACAATGAGGCTATATTGGGATACTTGGCATTGGCATCTAATACGCTATGATTGTTTAATACAGAAGCTGAATATTATGTTTGACAGATCAATTATTGTTCAAATAGATGGAGTAGAAATGGACATGCAAAATCAAAACTGATTGACTCAGCAAAATGTTCAATAACACTGTCACTGTTTATCAAAGCCACTGGCTCCAAGCCCAGCAGCTTACTAGAGTGGAAACACAAACAACACATATGTGCAGGGCTGATCATAAGCAGCACAAGGTAAAGGGTACTGCACAAAAGCAGAAATTTCTACCTTGCTTTGGGGATGTCAGGCACACAACACATAAGTAGACTGTTGACAGATCTTTAGAGAGCAAAAGGCCTGTGTCAGTGCTGTAGGTTCTGGCTGGTTTCATCAGGCTGATCTGGAGTGCCTGCTGGCCCAGGAGCTACTCTGTCAGGTTTTAAGAGGAGGGGTAATTAATCAATGATCTCCTCCTCAATCCAGTATATCCTTTATGGTAGACTGTTGCAGTCATGGTGTCGAACGAATCAGTCACCCCATGCCCAGGCCCTTGGACAGGCTACTAACATAATGACTAGGGCTGATATGTGTCACCCAATAGGACACTGCACAGTAGATGCAAGGTCATTAAAGACATCATAGCTCCTGTCTTACTTTTTATCTTGGATCACTCTCATGGGTTTCCAACCAGGAGGACACTGAAGCAGCCCTACACACCAGTCCACTGGGAGAGAAACATACTGGCTATGTGAACCACTTACTGGCCATGTGAGCAAGTTTCTTTGATAAAGAGTAAAGAATGTTCTCCAGAAATACATGTGGCAAGATATGCATCTGTCTGCATTCTTTTCTTCTAGAAGAATATTCCACAGGGAAATTCTATTCTCCAACAGATCTGGGTGGCGTCCATGAACATGTTCATTTTTCTGTGGTCAGAAAAATTCAATTCAGAGCCCCACCAGAGGTGGCGCCTGTGGCTCAAAGGGGTAGGGCACGGGTTCCATATGCCTGAGGTGGTGGGTTCAAACCCAGCCCCAGCCAAAAAAAATAAAAAATAAAAAAATAAACCCACCAGAAAAACACTCTCTGGTCAAATGACCTCTAGAGTTAATAGTGGTCCTGCAGCTGGTAGACAAGGACGGGCCCCTAACTTCACTGGAGTATTGTCCCCACCCTCACTGGTGAAATAAAGGCAGTGACAAACAAACAAACAAAAGTACATTTTAAGCAATATTTACTTAATTACTATAATTAAGTAATATTTACTTAAATGCCACTAAATTAAATGTGGAAAATTCAAATCTCTTAGAGGCATACATTAAAACCTATCAAAAAAGCTAACAAATCAGAATGGTTTTAGGACCCATATGAGCATACACTGGGAAAGGAATCTTAATTATTGAGAAGTAAACTCCATGGTGCCAGAACTATTTCCACTGTCATCCAACATTTAATGCTTAGGTCTTCATTTCAAAAGTCATAGATTAAGAACAAAATAATGTACTACATAATTTTAAAAAGCAAGAGAAAAATTGCAAATGATTACTGAACTAAAATATTTTAGTATAGAAGGAGCTTTTTAAGAGACTAGTGCTTGATTAAGCAAGTATTAAACATGGTGGCACCACTGATTTAAAGTAGGACAAGTGATAATGAGTATTTACTATTTCCAGGTGTTTTGATCATATCCTTGTTGTTACCTGTGTTGCATCCTTCAAGAGACACACAATCCGTCTGCATTCTAATTGCAGCTTTGCTTATTACTTCTGTCTAGATTTGTTCAAATCATTAACACCTTTTCATCCCAGGAGAAGAAAAGTAATAAACACGGGTAACTTGCACCTGACAGCAGCCAAATACAACATGGAGGTCAAGGTCAGACTCCCTTTGTAGACTGTACCTGCCCCAAATATACATTTACGAAGACAATTTCTCATTCATGTTTCAGCTGTAATTAAGTACCTACTATAAACCAAGATTTTATCTGGTATGAAAGATACTAAAAGGAGTAAGTCCTAGTCACCATCTCCAAGAGTTTCACAGATTAATGGAGGATGCAGAATGCAGTAACTCAATATTGGAAATAACAAATGCTATAACAGACATATTCAATACTTTAGGATTAGAGCATTTTTAAAGATATTTAAAATATTAAGATTGGCCTTAAGGATATTACACAGAATTAGCAAGGATTGCACAAGAAAAATCATACTTTCCAACCTGAAGATGAAAGTTGAAATTGTTATTGCTACCTTGGTCTAATTCATGATTTCAGTGTGCTGAGAGTTGATCTTGTCATATGTACAATGGACACAATAATCCCTACTTCACAAAATGACGTGTTGTAAAGGACACTGCACTCAGTGTTGTGTGGGGAAAGGAAAGGCAGGCATCGTGCTGCGGGCGTTCTGGGCCCAAAGGGCAGCGTGGCTGAGCACAAGAATAATTAATTGTTGAGATCCAAAAATGTGCTCAGCAGTAGAAATTAGCAAGCTGTTTTTTTAAAGAAAAAAAATATTAAAGAGAATGCAGATCAAATGGGTAGGAGTCATAAATGAATAAACAACAGATATGTTAAAATGTAGTTGTAGAATATAAATGTCTTAGCACAATAACTAAGAAAATGCCACGAAGGCTACGTTGACCAGTTTGATGAAAATATTTCAAATTGTATATGAAAACACCACACTGTACCCCATGACTGCATTAATGTACACAGCTATGATTTCATAAAAAAAAATTAAGAGTGGTGGGTGCCTGTGGCTCAAAGGAGTAGGACACTGGCCACATATGCCGGAGGTGGCGGGTTCAAACCCAGCCCTGGCCAAATACTGGGGGGGGGGAAATATATATATATATATATGTACGTATGTATGTATATATGTATGTATATGTATGTGTATATATATATGTATATATATATATATAAATTGTAGGAAATGATATTAGAGCTCTTGCCCTTTTTTCAAAAATTGCCCTTGAATCTTGTTACCTGTATAGAAAAATATATATAAAATTAAGAAAGAAAAAATAGCATGGATAATAAAGCGTTACAAATATTTGCCTAGAGAACTAGGCATGGCCAGGTGTTCCCAACTTGTCTTATGACGTAGTCTATATGTCAACAGGGAAACTTGGAGAAGCCCCTCGTCTTCCTGATCTCAATTTTACACCGGTTTCGATACTTGGTCAAGGTTTTAGACTCAATGCCCCAGTCCTGAGGGCCCAAATGCATCATTTTCCTGCTGTGTCTTTCAGGATGGGCTTCAGAACTACACCATCCCTCCTCTCTCTATACCTTACTGATATGCTCCCAGCTGCGGGCCTGGTGGCTGGTGGTTCACCTAAGGCTGTGACTCCAGTGGTTTAATAATAACCTTCCTAGTTTCTCCTAACTATGCAGATACCGCAGGCTAGATACAGAAAATCTCACTAAGACTCACAGTATTAAACCAGGAACACAGACAGATACCAATAGTGGATGTGAGACGGGCCAAGTTTTTCAAGAGTTTTGATCACTATTGCAAACAATAGTGATTCTCTAACAAAACATATTCAAACCCAATTTAAAAAGGTGAAACACTATTCCAGTCAAATATTATATATTCATGGGTTCAGGGGACAGCTCGTGCAATCCCTGAATACTTAATACTTTCCAAGATCTGTCCAGTTTTATCTCCAGCTGCCTCTGACCCTGGGGTGTGCCTTTCACAGGAAAATGTCATAATTTTGCCATCTTCACTACTTTCATTAATAAACTAAAAGGCATGAGGTGGCTTTCACAATAGAGTACAAAGCCTAACGGAGTTTTCTTAGGGTCTAATGCATTGGGGCACAAAGGCCTGAAGCTGGTCCACTCGGGTGACTCTATGCAAAGAAATTAATATTTCATTCAAACGTGACCAGTACTCAAGAACCTTCTGAGGTGGGAGCCATTGTCTTTTAGCTAATAGACAAGCAAGTACAGAAATTAGTCAGAACAACCTAAGAAGGCATAAACTCCCCCCAAAAACAGGGAACGATGTGTCTAAAAGGAAATCTAAGAAATCCTGAAGCTCCGTAGGGAGCATTGTCAACCCCCATACTACTCTGGGAAATCAGAGATTTTCCTAGGAAATAAGAATGCATATATTTAACAAATCTGCTTTTTAAATGGGTGAGATTATAGAGTAGCTACAAGGGCTCTCAAGGACGTGGAGGCCAGGGAACCTTGCCTTTCAATTTAGTGCTGGTGAACTTCTTGGCCTCTATTGCTATCTTCAAACCCATGAAGTTCTTGGATCCCTTATTCAGATCAAAGATGTGCCATGACCCTGGAACAGGTAGTTTTCTGTCAATCACTGTTGCCCAGGTAGCAACTGCCAGGTAATTATTCACAGATGTACAAATGGCACATAATTAACAACTGCCTGCCATTCATCTTTCAGTGTTCCTTATATTATCTCTGGGGTGAGACAAAAGGCACCTTATGAGTATGTTAATTGAGGCCATAATTGGCTGATAGGTATAATAAGATCTTCTTTGTGTTTCTCAACATTCTGCTCAGCTACTCCATAATGTCACCCCAATTAAAAAGCAAATTTGTTAAATATATGCATTCTTATTTCCTAGGAAAACCTCTGATTTCCCAGAGTAGTATAGAAAGGGCAAGGCAGCTTTGCTTTTCCAGCTGTTAGTGAGTACAAGGCCTTTGAGTCATCATGCAAAGCTTTTTGTAAAGTCAAGACAGGTATTTATAGTACCTGTTAATTTAACATGTTTATTTATATCCCTGGAGAATGACTGCTGGATATAAATAAAGGCATATTTTAAGATTGAACATGTTGTAGTTTTTAGAATATCAAACAAATCCTAAATAAGAGGATTCAATTCACAAAAAGCAGTTTGAAAATAATTTGTGTCAAGGAAGAAATGACCTCGATTTCACAACTGGAGACTCATTAAGTTACACATGAATTATCAGGTCAGATTTTACTTAAGTAAAATCAATTTCCAAAAATGATTTGTATTATACATTGGCTGTTCTCAGAACTCAATAACTGAGAAACTCTTCAATATAACAGCTGAAAGTATTTAGTTATTCATATTTTGATGTAAGAATCTACCATGGATTCAATACGATGCATGATGTCTTTTAAATGAAATTAAGAAATCCTGAGGTGAGACAAACAGTACCGGAATGAAAGTATCACTCAAGTTCTAGGCAATACTGTAGTTCATATACTATTTTCAGCTAGATTTTTTCAATTTAATCTGAAATCACACAACCTTTAATATTATAAATTAGACAGTGTAGAGGCTTGTTTTGAAGGTTAAGAAAACAGATTTAGAAATGGTGAGTGGTTTATAGATGGAACACTGTATCACACATGGAGCCAATTCTGAGTTCTCGACAAGTGTGAATTGACCAGACAGTGAATGGTATCCTATTATTTGCTAGAGAAAGTAATAAACAGAAGACATGCAGTTTGCAAAAAGAAATTATACCTTGGAGGGCAAGAAAAATGCCTTGTTCATCCTGGCATTCATATGTTTATCCTACAAAGCTCAGTTCAATATTTTACAAATGGTAAGACCTGGACAAATATTGAATAGAAGAATTTCTCTAATAAAATTCACCTTTCCCCACCACCAGTTCTTTAGCATATGATGGTTTTCAAACCTTAGCTTGTAGTTTTACATTAGCATTACCTGGGAATTTTAATGTTGCCACCTGCTACTTTCAAAATTCTTTTCAGTTTAGGCCAGATGCAGTAGCTCACACCTGTAATCCTAGTACTCTGGGAGGCCAAGGGAACAACAGTTGAGCTCAGGAGTTCAAGGTCATCCTGAGCCAGAACAAGACCCTGTCTCTACAGTTAGATGGGTGTTGTGGCAGGTGCCTTTAGTTCTGACCTCAGGAGGCTAACATAGGAGGATTGCTTGAGCCCAAGAATTTAAGGTTGCTGTGAGCTAGGCTGATGCCCACTCTAGCCTGGGCAACAGAGTGAGATTCTGTCTCAAAAAGAAACAAAAAATATTTTCAGTTGGTCATGGAAACATTTAGGAAGCTGCAGCCTTCAGATCACCAGAAATACCACCTTAGGTTAGGAGTTATCAATAGTTCTTTCTTGTTGGAACAGGATTCAGAACAAGTCAGAGAGTATTTATCGAGAAAGAGATGAAGTTGAGAAAAGGTCCTCCCTTCTCTTTGCTTCGTCTCATTAAGGGTTGAGTGAGTGATGGTTGTACATGTACGTACAATACGTATGTACTAGGATCTGTGCAGAGAGAACACAGCTCCTGGATTCCTCACTTTAAAAAGCAATTAACCCTCCCTTCCCCCCGACCCCACCCATCCCAGAGAGGTGATGTGCTACACGGAACAGGGTGCAGGTCTTCAGATTAGACAGACCTAAGGAACTTCACGTTCTGCCTCCAACACTCCCCAACAGTGTGTCCAGTCAAGTGACAAACTCCCAAGTTAGCTGTGTCTGTCTCTCTCTTTGTCTCTGTCTGTCTGTGTGTGTCTCTCTCTCTGTCTGTCTGTGTGTCTCTCTCTGTCTGTGTCTCTCTGTCTGTCTGTGTGTGTGTGTGTCTCTCTCTCTCTGTGTCTGTCTCTGTGTGTGTCTCTCTCTCTGTCTGTCTCTTTCTCTGTCTCTGTGTGTCTCTTTCTCTTTCTGTGTCTGTCTCTCTCTCTCTTTCTCTGTCTGTCTGTCTGTCTCTCTGTGTCTCTCTGTCTGTCTGTGTGTTTCTCTCTCTCTGTGTGTCTGTCTGTGTGTCTCTCTCTCTGTCTGTCTCTTTCTCTGTGTGTGTGTCTCTCTCTGTGTGTCTGTCTCTCTCTCTTTCTCTGTCTCTCTGTCTCTCTCTCTGTCTGTGTCTCTCTCTCTGTGTGTGTCTGTCTGTGTGTGTGTCTCTCTCTTTGTCTGTCTCTTTCTCTGTCTGTGTGTGTCTCTCTCTCTTTCTGTGTCTGTCTCTCTCTCACTTTCTCTCTCTCTCTCTCTCTCTCTCTGTCTGTGTCTCTCTGTCTGTGTGTGTGTCTCTCTCTCTCTTTCTGTGTCTGTGTGTGTCTCTCTCTCTGTCTGTGTCTGTCTCTCTCTCTCTCTTTCTCTCTCTGTCTCACTCTCTCTCTCTGGCACACAATAACTAGCTCATAGTGCTTTTATGGAAATAGAGCACGACCTTTAATGCTTTTTCATAGAAGATATCACAGAATTATAACTATTTTTTCCTTTAGAGGCTTCAATTTAAGGAAATAAGATACTGTGTTACTAACACATATATTGTACACTAGCTGAAAACATCCCTGTGACTCAAAAAAAAAAAAAAAGAGATGTGGAATAAATGACCTTTAAAATCAATTTTTTTACCCTGGGATTGGATGATTCTATGATTCACATCTATTTACTTAACCTACCTACAATTCACTGCAGGATTTTATTGAATGTTGTCTGTTGAAAGTACATCACCCAGCATGACTAAAACGGTATCAGGTTTTATATTTTTTTGTAGATATACAGTTTGACTCCTAAAATCTCAGTGGCAAAATCTTTGGGAGTACTATTAGTTTTTTACTGGTGTCTCAGACAGTAATGAATGGCCCTGTCACACACGAAAAGGAAAGTATAAATATCTTAAAATGTCCAATATGTTTCAACAACTGAGAAGAAACCATCCTGGAGGGGTCTCTGTGATTCTGTGCATGGAATGCCAACTTGCTTTTTCATTAATATTCTTCTCACTTAATAAATTCCCTTACAGGCTTCAACTGACCCCAACTTGCCGAAGATTTAATGAAAACTTGAATATACTGAAATTCAACTGAAGTTCCCCTTCTGCTAGCCCCAAAGTTTGTGACAAAGTCACTGACAAACAGTGGCCATTAAGCTGTGCTTACACTAGACGGGACTCTATTATTTTTTTTTAATGAAAATGATTAGAGTTTCCAAAATATTAAGCAGCAAACGAACAGTGCTTTTATTGAAGTTTTAAATAAAAAATGGCTTTGTTGGTTCTTCTTTGCTAGACACTGAAATAATAATAATGATGATTCAGATGATCATAAAAGGCATAATATACATTAAGCAACCCTTGAATTGTTACTTAACTGTTCTGTACCGCTATTTTAGAATCCGTAAAATATATGTAAGAATGGTACCTACCTCCCTAGGATGTGCTGAGTGTTAAATAGGTTAATTTATAACATTTGGAATTTACATGCACTGACCTTGACACATAGTAGGTTATATCATGATGTCTGTAACTATTATCATCCTTTAAAGAAAATCTTGGGTGGTGGGTGTGTTGCTATCCCAGTTGGGAAGGGAAGGAAGCTGAAGTCTGGCACGGAGAGTAATTCTCCCAAATCCACACGGGGAACACCAGTAAAGGCCTGAATTTAAATTCTAACTCTGATTCCAAGCACTCTTTCCTTAACTCAGGGCCTTCACATGGAAAAAGGAAGAAAGCGGCTGAATCTCTGCAAATGGAGCATTGCTATCAGGGACCTAGGAAGGGGAGAGGGGCCTGAACGGAGATCCAATCTGCCCTTCTTGCTAAGTCACTTCAAGTTCATGAGAGGCAATCTAGACAAGCCTTTCAATTAAGTGTAGACCCCTCTAGCTTGCCAATGACTCAGTCCCAGAGGAAGTAATGGGCATAGTGAATACCTGAAACTGAAAAATTGCTGTCTCTACGACATAGCAAATCATTAGGATAATCAAATAACAACGTATAAATTACTGCAGTCATCCCAGCTGTCTGGGACGGACGGTCCACCTGGGCTTCTGGTTTGGAATGACTATTTGGATGCTAAGGACAGCTAAAGCCTTTGACCCACAAATGAAGGGCTGGAGCAGCCAAACCGAGCAAACAAAAACACAGGCTGCCCTTTGAATGATCATTTCAGATAAAGAGCCAACACTTTCTGTTTGCTTTTTAGGATAAGAGTGTTACAAATGTTTCATGGGGGATTATTTATATAAAAGATTATTCGTTTGATTTTCCAATTAAACTGGGTGTTTGGGATTTTACCTGGGAACTCCAGCAGAGGCTGACTTGGGAGAAGTTTCTTTCCAAGACTCAGTACCTAGAGGAGGAAGTTGTTAGGGACTCTTTTAATTTTTTAATTTTTGAAATGATTCCTGAGTTTTCGCTGTTATTCATATAAAAGGAAAACAAGAGAAAAATTTTGCCTGGAAAAAAATATACGATTACTGTCAAGGAATTTCCCATAAAGAACTTGCAGAAACATAATATAAAAAGAATTGTGGCTTAGGAAATTCACCTTAGGCCGTCTGTCTGTCGATACTTTCACTCTGTAGCTGATTTCATTATGGCCTGAACTTGCAAAGAACAGGATAATCTGCTTGCTTGGGTTGTCGCAGAGTCTCATAAGGGTTGGTCATTAATGAAACCTTTCCAGAACACAATAAGGACTTATGAAAGGTACAGTTATATTGTGAAAGTTGAGGGGAAACGATTCTTGGGAGGAAAAGCTTTCAGAATTATGCAAAGAATGGAATTTACTCAACTTTTAAAAACCCGAAGGGAGAGAATATGCATGCAGTAATGCTTGTTTAACAGACTTGGGCTGCGCTTTCCTGCTCAAAATAGATATATTTTACATAAGAATGCGATATATTGGTTTATTATAAGTTCTATGAACCTGGCTTCCTCTGTAAGTATTGCTTACTTTACTTCATTTCAAATTCATTATTGAATTCATGGTGCTTTTGAGCTTTTTTAGAAAAATATATTTCCCCAGTGAATGTATTTTCCTTCCTTTCAGCCTGCTTATTCACCTCCTCCAAAACCCGAAATTCTGACTATTAAACATAATCTAATGAGCTGAGAGTAGGTGTGCTCCTGGACTGTGATTACCCAACACCCCATGCTTCCTGGATCCTGCTGAATCGCAATTTTCACTCTGCTTGGCTATGTCCCCTGGCTGAACCACTATCTCTGCAGAAGCAAGGCCTGGTTGTTATTCTCAATGCTCATGAATCCCAGCACATGGCTAATACTCGACATGTTTTATATACACATGAACAAACAGGGTTGAAAATGAACCCTGAAAATCCCACGTCCTTCAGATACCGGAGGCAAAAGAATGAAGTTGTTGAAAAGAAAGCGAGGATGCCTGCAGACAGGTGTCCTGGACTTAAAACCCCACTGAAAACATTTCATCTATTAGAATTTTGAATCTTCTGGCATTTTATGGCTTTTCAATACCCTTTGTACTAATATTCACTATCATACTTTGGGTTTTGTACATTTTAGGGCGCTAGGACAAACACACCAATCAGCCCACCAAGATGAGTCACGCAAGAGAAGAGTATTTAGGGAAAGAGGAAATTCTGCTCTATGTAGCAAATCGTCATTGAACTTGATGCTCCTTACTTTTGATTAGCACTTGCAATTTTATAGTGTCTTCTCATAAACTCTCCAATTTCAATAAAATCACGTTAGCTTTTTAATTATGTAAGTCTTGCATAAATATGTGGTTTGGGGGAAACTCTGAAGCATGGAAGTAAAGAAGTGGAGCCCTAACTGACCTTCCCTCAATGCCGAGGCAAGATCTTCTGTGGGTCACAGGTCAGAAAGCTGAGCAAGCCTGGACAGGCAAGCGGACAGGTGCAGTGGGGATTCAGGAGGGCAGGTCCCCAGAGTGACACAAAGGAAAGGCCTGGGCCTGAAACAGGGAATCTGTTTTACAGGAAGACATATTGGGCAATAGTTGTCACAATGAGACTTGATATTTCCAGCGCCCCTTAAGAATAATAAATTAATGATTGGCTTTATCAGATGTAACTGACTGTACTGCATTCCTGAGGCTAATGTACAAGAAAATTATCCGGGGGAATTAGCTTGCCTAGTTTCATGACTCCTTAAGGAAGCAATATTACTAACTACTCTCCAAGCAACGAGAAGGCTGTCAGCTATAGGCACTTCAACGTGAAAATGTCCTTATTTGATGTCCTGCTAGAGTCTAATTCACCGCAAGCATTCTCTTGCCTAAATTTACCAGGGACCACTAAAGGATTTGTTATCATATGTTAATTGGCAAAAAATGTTAAGATGTCCCTTTATGAGAATTTAAAACTATGTGTGAATGGTGAGATCATGAAGCTAACTTTTTAAAAAAGTTTCTTGTATTTTGAAATAACCCTATACCTATAGAGAATTTAGGTTCTTTGTTTGTTTACTTACTAGAAATAAGAGAACCACTTTCCTGTTCTATCAGGCATGGTGCACTTCCTTGAGCAATGCCTACATAAGAATTACTAATGTTTTGATGCCAGTAAGACAGATTTACTTTTAAAATATTTATTTATTTATTTGCAGTTTTTGGCAGAGCCTGGGTTTGAACCTGCCACCTCTAGTATATGGGGCTGGCACCCTACTCCTTTGAGCCACAGGTGCCATCCAGACATATTTAGTTTTTAAGCTTCCAAAATTACTATCTCCAGCACCATCGTATTCATCTTCATCTCAGCCAAATCTTTATCCTAATTTATACTGATCACTTACTCTGCTCAGGGACTAGGCCTATTTCTCCTCTCCATGACCCTCTAGGTTTAGTTTCAAATTCTCAAATGTGGGGCTTCTTGCTATTGAATCTTTATTGCTGTTTCTCAAACCTCCCTCTTCATGGAAGACTTGAGGATTGAAACTGTCCTGTGAAAATCCTTCCATTACGCCCTCTTTTGCCAATAAACAGTTGCCAGCTTATAAGGTTTCACTAATCCTGCAAGAGGGAGCCCAAATTTCTGGGCATAGCATGAAAAGTGTTCTCTAGTTTCTATAATATCTAATTATTAAGCAAACACCGTCTGCTATTCTCCCACTTATCGCTCAGAAAAAACAAGTCCCTTGTAGTGTGTGAAATGCAGTCTGCAACTTCCAGCCCCCATGTCTTTTCACGTCCACTTGGTCATTCTGAGATGGAGATGGCTTCAGCCTCCAGTTGGCATCCAGACTGCCAAGTCTGCTGTATTGTTCTGCTTTTCTTCCTCTTTTCAGGAGGGTAAATGTTCTACATCTGCTCCTGGTAAGTCTCCCCTGTTTTTCACATCACAAGTTATACATTTACCTATTTCTCCTACCAATTCTGAGATTTTCAAGAGCATGAACTTTGCCATATTTATCTACCTATCTTTACAGCCTAGTATAATATCTGCCTCATAGTAAACACTCAATATGTATTTGTAGATTGTACCTAAGAGGAAAAAAAATCAATTCAAATATAAGCTCCGTCTTTATGTGAATTACCAATATTCAACTACGAGTACAAATACATTTCCACGCACACGCTTGACCAGGCCATACTCCTAAGATGCTACAATGCACTTCAATCCGGGCCAGCCCTGCTTTTCCTCAATTCAATTCCGTCTTTATGTTCTGAACTTTGGGAACTACTGTGCCCTACGGAATTCATGCTTTATTTGGAATAAATCTCTCCTACATTTTTAACTGTTAAGTAAGTGTTCTTTCAATCTTCTCATCATAAGTTCAAATTGATTTTCTTCTCAAACCATTTTCCTTGAGAGTCATGACAGAAAATGAAAGGAGGTTTCATCACCTAGACGTCTACTCACCATCTCTTCATTTAAGAAATACTCCAGTTGCCACAATCAAACCATGATTCCATCATCTCTGCTGAGAAACTTCCCATCTCTTAAGAGTTATGCCATCTTCTATCAGACTCTATGCATTTTTCCCCCTGTCACTAGGTTCTTTTATTTATTTATTTTTATTTCAGGGCACGGATCATTTTCCTATCCTATCTTTCTTATATCCTGGGTTGCTTATGTCAACTTCCACAGTGATGGCTCTTGCTCACAGAATCTATTTCTTGCTTCCTGATGTCTGTGTTATTACTACACTTTACTGTCCTACTACCCTACTCTTGCAAGTTCACAAATGTTCTTTCAGCACAAACCCTTTACTTTTACCGTTGCACTTCATGCAATAGCTTGTGTTGAAACTTATTGGTATCTAGTCAATAAATAAATATTGAAGGGCTTACAACAGGCCACTAGTTGGTGGCTAGGAATTAGGTAGGAATCTCCCCCCAGGATTATGAGCTGTTATCTAATGAGGGAAGAAGTTAAAAAAGTTCACCATTACAAGAAAATCAGGTAAGTGACACAGAAGAGTATCTAGGGGGAATGGTGGTGGCTCAGAGCAAAGAAATCGCAATAAGATAGTTTGCAAACAACTTTCAAAGACTTACACCTCAAGTTCTTCCATGAAAACACAAACTAAAAACTGTTCATCCTCTCAATGCCCCCAAATAGTTTACACAACCAGTATTATCCATAGCACACACGATCATATATTGTGGTTAATTTTATGGCATGTTTTATACCTACTTATAATGTTAAATTCCTCCAGGAGACTGATTTAACACTTTTGGGGCCATAAGTATTTAAAAATATCATAAACACAATTATTTGGTAAATTTATAGGTATATACTCTTTAGAGACCTTTGTTCAACCTTGCTCACAAAAATCTTCTAAAATTCAAGTTCAGGGGCAGCACCTGTGGCTCACTGAGTAGGGCACCATCCCCATATACTGAGGGTGGCGGGTTCAAACCCTGCCCTGGCCAAACTGCAACAAAAAAAATAGCCAGGCGTTGTGGTGGGCACCTGTAGTCCCAGCTACTCAGGAGGCTGAGGGAAGAGAATCACCTAAGCCCAAGAGCTGGAGGTTGCTGTGAGCTGTGACGCCATAGCACTCTACTGAGGGCGACAAAGTGAGATTTGTCTCTAAAAAAATAAATAAATAAATAAAATTCGAAGTTCATTATTTACACAGGAAGACAATAAAACTGAATAGGTCTGAACTACCTAGATGTCAGAACTAGGTAAAAATGAGGCATCAGAAAGATGGCCTGAAGACTAGTTTTTGTTTCTTCCTGAACTCACATGTGGGCTGTCCTTCCCAACCTTCAATTCAGTCGGATTTGGCCATGAGACTCAGTTCTAGCCAATGGGAGGTGAGTAAAATAGATGAGTGAGACTTCTGGGCCAAGCTAAAAACAATTGCCGACCTCTGTGCTGTGTGCTCATTGCATTTTCTGGGGGATTGGGATGTCAATGTCATCTAAAACAAACATGAAAGTCACATGTTGAAGAGGGCAAAGCCACGCCATTGCCCAAATCTCTGGCTTTCCACGTATAAGGAAGTTATTCTGCTAACCTGGACCCTGCACAGGCAATTAGGTGAGAGAGATACACTTCTTTGGGTAACATTCATACCAAAGCAACCTCTGTTCACTACCAATGCACTAAGTCAGTATTTCTCAAGCATTTAAGTCTCAGGACTGCATTGATGATACTCTTAAATTTATTTAAGACTCTAGAAATTTATGCAGATTTTATCTGTATATTTACCATATTAAAATTTCAAATGAGAAATAAAATATTTATTTACTCTAAAATAACAAAAATAAAGTTAGCACATGTTTGCATACTTTTTTTGGAAAAATAATTCTATTTTTGAAAATTAAAAAAGTACACAGAAAAGTGCCATTGGGTTAAATTTTTGTACATATCTTTAATGTCTGGCTCAATTGAAGGTAACTGAATTCTCATATATGCTTCTGTATTTCGTCACCTATGATATTATACGCCACGGAGCTTCTATGAAACTTCCCTGCACATATATTAGTAAACGGAAATGAAAAGGGAAAATATTATCTTGGTGCTACTAGGAAAGGGACTTGTATCCTGAGTCACCTACAAGTGTCTCAGAGGACCACCTCCCCCATCACCCATCATATTTTTAGAAACATTACAGTTGATTTCTAATAATTGAACCTGCCAGCTTACTCACCATGTAAAATTTAAGTTATTCAACTTAATAATTAAAATTATGAAAGCTATGGATTCTTTTCTTTAAAAAAAGAACCTAAGTGCACATTTTACACCTAATGTCAGGGGTTTCATGAAGACCACAGATCTCAATCAATAGAAGTAAAAAACTCTCTCAAGAGTAGGCATCCTATCTTCTTTTACCATCTGCCTATCTCCTACTACACCGAGAACCAGATTCCTCATGCCTCGTAGGATTTCAATAAATATGCACCAGAAACAGAAAACGTTAGCGATATACAAATTCCTCATTTTTATATTTAGGTTATGTTCACCTGAGGAGGCTAAGTGGCTACCCCAAGACCACAAGGAAGGTGATAAAAAAAAAAAAATGAACTCTGCAAAATGATGGTACATTATTCAGTTGAGTGAGAGTTATTTAAAAGCTTTCAGTGATATAACGTTATATCTTCAAATAGACAAAAAGATGAACAGATTTTTAGAATTTTAGAAGTCAAGGAGACATAAAGGACCATCTATTTAAATTATTGCCTTTGTAAGAAAAAGATACAACATCCCAGAAGGATTAAACAAAATTTGCAAAATAGTAAAACCTGGTTTACCAACTCTGTAATTGAATAAGTACTGAATTACATTTCCTCCTCAATAAATGATATTTTATAGCAAATTAATAATCCCCATTTTGGAGCAAATTTTAAAAATAGTGACCTATACTGTATCCAAAAGTTAAAGCAAAATGTCAGAATATACGTCAATAATCCAGCTGACAGATTTTTATTCCTTTATTCAGCTTCCCCCAGTTTAAGACCTAAGATAGCCAAGGCTGGGAAAATCAGTCATCTAAAATTCCACCTTCACTTGTCAACACAATATAACACAAATATAAAGTTATTTTAAAATAAATTGTTCTTGCAAATTATTACCTTGCCCTAATGAGGAGGTTATGAGCCCCACCGCCTTTCCATACTTCATTGAAACTTATCCAAATCACTGCCATAGATTTTCTGCTCTCAGGAAATAAGCAAATACATGGGAATATCCTTTCTAACGGCAATTCTCGACATTCCTATTAAAGTTCTGCTTTAAACGCCTAGCTACATTAAATCAATCCATTGTTTTCCATCCTTGCAGACAGCACAGAGTTTTGGAGAAGGATGGAGGCTGCAAGGAAATCAATCACCAGGATGTGCTTCTTGTAACACATAATGCTGTTGGTTAATTGGATTTTAAAAGAATCTGATCTAAATTTGGACTTGGATTCAGAAGTCCTTGACAGAGCTATTGCCAAGAAATGAAAAAGTAACATTTTCCTAAAACTATTACTTGAAAATCTCAAAAGGAAAGACTTATCCATAAGGACCGAATAGTTTTCCAATGTTAAAAGCCATCAGGATCTAGGCAGAACTAGAAAAGGAAACCTTGATATTGTACTTTGTGCTGACACACCTGGTGTGGGGGCTGCCTTTTCTTCTGCTGTGTGGCAGATAATGAGACATAATATTGACATTCCCTCTGAAACCTCCAGGGTCTATTAAAGTAGTCCCTGTGCAGAGGCAGAAAATTTGCCTAACCGCCCCCCCCACCCACCCCCACCCCCCGCAAAAGCCACATAACCTCAGTCAAATCTTTCAATCAGATCTTACTTTTCCTGGCTACACATTTATTTAACACAAAGCAATAGGAACCTGAAACCTGGATGGAAGGGTGAATCTGCGTCATCATGGTAACATTTCACTAAAAACATGATGGTGGGTGACTGTCTTCAATTAGAATGTATAGGGACTGACACTTGGGAGACATTTAATAATAGGTGTTCCTTAGTTGTATTGTGATTTTTGGTATTTAAGTGACAGTGAAGAGGGAAGTAAACTAGTATATAAAGTAAGCCCTCCATATTCATAGGGAGATTCGTTCCAGGAACCCCTCAGATACCAAAATCCCAGGATGCTTGGGTCCTCCATGGGCCCTGTGGGACCTCAGGGTATACAGGCTCTACTGTATTGAGTAACTACTAAGCACAAATGCTCGGCACTTTATATTCATTTGAATGCTCAAGTAGGTCTCCAGGTTGGGCAACGTTACCTTCATTTTAAAGATGAGAAAACAGGTGTGAGAGAGTAAATTCCTCATGTGAGGTCACCCAGCTAGTAACTGCTAGGACTGAGCATTTAAAATTGCTCACATGGGTTTATGGCATTATGAGCACTCTAAATGGATTGCCTCATTAAATCTTTCTAACTGTATGAAAGAGGTCTTGGTTCACATAAAAGATGAGAGAACAAAAGTTTGGAGCTGTTAAGGAGCTTTTTGTCTCACGATACACCTGGTAAGTGGTTTAACAGTGGTTCAGAGGAGATTCTTTGACACCACAATTCAAGCTTTTAAAGTATTCCATAATGTCTGATGATGTTCATGGCCATGCCCTTCCCTTTACAGGAGTCAGAGGGGAAAAGCAGTGAAATTGTAAATTTCCATTTTCTTTTCTTCCTCTCATCCTGTGCTCTTAAACAGTAAGACAATCTAATGCGCCAATGCTTCTTGAGGTTCAAAAGATGCTAATGATAATCTAGCTGAACAAAAAGGTCCATTTCAGTTGGCATAGGAAATGCTTTCTAGCAGAATAAGAGAGCTTGGTGGAGAACAACTCAATATCCATCTTGATGAGGATACCCATATAATGAATTCCCCAATCAGGATCAAATCAAGACCAGTGATCATCCATCCACAAAACAAGAGACAGTCAGAATGGAGTCAAGTGCACTTTAAAAGCACTCCAAATGTCCTCCAGCTTCTGGTCTGTTTTAGAATCTGGCTCCCATTGCACAGTCTACGTTTAAATATCCCCACCCCCGCCACCTCCAGCTGCATTTGGTTAAGCTTTCTGGGCATCCCTTGGAAATATAAGATAAAATCATGTAACCATGAAAAAGAGAATCCAGTAACATTCTGCTATTTCTAGTGTTTTTATATTTTTATTGCAGAATGAAACCTCTGTAAGGCAAACTGCAGCATGCTTCTGGCACCTTCCCTTGTAAGCATGAGCATAGCACCAGACAACTGACATTGCTTGGGCAGCAGAGTTTTCAATTTCTCTACTCTGGTTTTTGGAAAATCTGTTCTACTTGTTGTAATTGAGACTTTGACAGCCAAACAAATCTGCTGCAAGGAAAGTTGCACATTTCATAAAAACACTCCATCTAAAAACACATACATTCCCTGCTGCAGGCTAGGATGTCTGTATAGACACAGAAGAATTCCATAGGGTCAAAAGATGGAGTTTCAAGGGAGACTCTTGGTAACAAAAAAATTGATCACGTAAGGCAATGTGGCAAAATTAGAGGGAATCCAGGTATGTTTTGATAACATAAGAAAAATAACCTAAGTTTTCTAGGTGTACCAGCTAATTGTGAGTGAAAGATTGTCTTTCTTTGACACTTATGCTTTTTTATCACTTTTTTAGCATTATTATTTTTTATTGTTTAAGATTCATTGACGGTATGAAGAGTTAGGTTACACTGATGGCATTTGTTAGGTAAAGTCCCTCTTATAACTGTGTCCCCCTCACAATAAGGTGCACCATACACCATGAGCCCAAATCCCCTCACCTCCCCTCTTCCCATTTGCTCATTCCCTTGGCCCCGCTTGTATTAGTTCATCTACTGCTTTCATATCAGAATTGAGTACACTGGATTTATGTTTCTCCATTCTTCTGATACTTTACTAAGTTCCACCTCCATCTAGGTTAATACAAAAGATGTAAAGTCTCCATCATTTTTAATGGCTCGGTAGTAGTCCATGGTATATATTTACCACAGCTTGTTAATCCATTCATCTGTTGGTGGGCATTTAGGCTGTTTCCACATTCTGATGATTGTAAATTAAGCTGCAATAAATAGTCTAGTGCAAAATGTCCTTATGATAAAATGATTTTTTTTTTCTTCAGGGTAGATGCCAGGATCAAATGGGTTGCAGGATCAAATGGCACGTCTAAAATGAGTTCCTTGAAGATTGTCCATACGTCCTTCCAAAAAGGTTGTATTAGTTTGCAGTCCCACCAGCAGTGTAAAATTTTTCCCTTCTCTTCATATCATGCCAGCATCTGAAGCTTTGAAGACTTTGTCATGTGGGCCATTTTCACTGGGGTTAGGTAATATCTCAGGGTAGTTTTGATTTGCATTTCTCTGATGATTAGGAATGATGAGCATTTTTTCATGTTAGCCATTTGCCTGTATTCTTTAGAGAATGTTCTATTCATTTCTCTTGCTGAGTGATACATGGGATTGTTGGGACCATTTTTGTTGATTAATTTGAGTTCTCTATACATCATAGTTATCAAGTTTTTCTCCAAGTCATGATATGCAAATATCTTTTCCCATTCTTAAGGTTGTCTGTTTGCTTTGGCTGTTCTTTCCTTAGCTCTACAGAAGATTTTCAGTTTAATTAAGTCCCATTCGTTTATTTTTGTTGTTGTTGCAATTGCCATAGAAGTCTTCTTCATAATCTCTTTCTCCAGGTTGATATCTTCAAGTGTTTTCCACACATTTTCTTTAAGAATTTTTAATATTTCACGCCTTAGATTTAAATCTTTATCCATCTTGAATCAATTTTTGTAAGTGGTGAGAGGTGTGGGTCTAAGTTTTAGTCTTTTATAATAATTCTATGTGCTGAGATCAGAACTCCACTCTTGAGACAGGCTGAGGGACTCCTGTACCCCACAGAAAGTGGAGTCAGGGGACAATGTGAGACCTCTCCATGAAACATTATTGTGAGCGTTAGGATTCCTAGACTGACAGGTCTGAATTCTGAGGAAACAATGAGGCGATCACTGAAGAGAACTAAGTTTGGAATAAGGACCAGAGAGTTGCTGGCTGTGCTCTCTATCTCCTATAAAACCCACAGTGCCACCTGGTATCCAGGTGACATATTACCATCAAGAACAAGGACTTCTGTTTGACACCAAGAAGACAGGGAGAGGGATAAAGGAGGACAAGGAAGTAAAAAAGAAGAAAGAACATGTGAGGAGAAGTGAACAGAAAAATTCAGGCAACATGAACAAAACAAAACAGAGGAACTCCCACAAGGGACCATGAGTAGCTACTGTAGAGGACTACATCTACAAAGAATTAATGGAGTTGACAGAAACAGAATTTAAAATATGGATGATAAAGACAATAAAAAGAATGGATAAGAAAAAGGACAGACAGAACCTAAAGTCAGATGAGATATATATAGAAAATATAAAGGATATGGAGAAGCTCAAGGAAATGAAAGAGACAATCAGGAACATAAAGATGCAGTAGAAACTATCAAAAATAGGTTAGAGCATGCAGAAGAAAGAACCTCAGAGCTAGAGGATAAAGTTTTCAAGTTAACCCAGGTAGTTAAAGAGGCAGAAAAGAAAAGAGAAGAAGCATAACAGGCACTTAGACAACTATGAGACTCTGTAAAGCTTTCAAATATACAAATAATAGAGATTCCTGAAGGAAAAGAAGATTGTCCCAAAGAGACATAGCCATTAGTATGACAGTAGACTTATCAACTGAAACCTTCCAGGCCAGACCAGCATAGTCATCCACCTTCAACATTCTTAAAGAAAACAATTTTCAGCCCAGATTTCTGTATTCTACTAAACCAAGCTTCAAAATTGATAGGGAAATAAAATTTTTACAGATACACAAGCACTGAGGAAATTTGCAACAAGTCCAGCTCTTCAGGAAATACTTAGACCTCTTCTCGACACTGACCACCAAAATGGACTACCATCGAAGTAAACACCCAGAAGCTAAAGGTCACAACTTAGCTTCCACAATGGCACAAGGGGTAAAACACTACACAACAGGCTTTCGAAAAATAAGATGAATAGAATTCCAACACACTTATCAATACATCAATAAAAGTCAAGGGACTGAACTCATCCCCCGAAGAGGAACAGGCTGATTGATTGGATAAAAAAGCATAAGCAATCCATATGCTGTCTCCAGAAGACACAACTAGCCTTGAAGGATAAATCAAGACTCAGAGTTAAGGGATGGAAAACAGTATTTCAAGTAAAAGGAAATCAGAAGAAAAGAGGGCTTTCAATCTTATTATCAGATAGAAGCAGATTTAAAGCAACTAACATTAAGAAAAACAAAGATGTACACTTCATATTGGTCAAAGGAATAATACAAGAAGAAGACATTTCAATTTTAAATATTTATGCACCCAACTTAAATGCTCCCAGATTTATGAAACAGACCTTGATGCATCTGAGTAATATGATATCCCCTAACACCATTAATAGTCAGGGACTTTAACACCTCTCTGACATAACTGGACAGAGTCTCTATGAATATAATAAAGAAATATACAAAGGACTTAAATGTGACCCTAGAACAAATGAGATTAATAGACACATATAGAATACAACATCCCAAAGTTAAGGATTATACATTTTTATCACCAGCCCACGGTACATACTCTGAAATTGACCAGATCCTGGGATACAAATCAATCTTCGGAAAATTAAAATAATAGAAATTATACCTGTATCTTCTCAGACTACAGTGCAATAAAGTGGAACTTAACTCCAACAAAAATGTTCATCCCCACACAAAGACTTGGAAAATAACAACATTAGGCTGAATGATAATTGGGTGCAAGAAGAGATAAAAGAGGAAATTGTTAAATTCCTCAAACATAACAAGAAGGAATACACAGTTACCAAAACTTGTTGGATACAGCAAAGGAATCTTAAGAGGGAAATTTATCACATTAGATGCTTACACTTGAAAAACAGAAAAAAAGCACATCAACAAACTCATGAACCATCTAATGGAAATGGAAAGATAAGAACAATCTAATCCCAAACCCAGCACAAGAAAAGAATAACTTAAATTAAATCAGAGATTAATGAAATTGAAAACAAAAAAAAAAATTCAGAAAATTAATCAAATAAAAAGTTGATTAAAAAAAATAAAATGGACAAATTTTTGCCCAGATTAAATAGACAAAGGAAAATAAAATCTCTAATACCCTCAATCAGAAATGATAAAGGGGAAATAACAACAGATATCATCTCTGAGTGCTACACAAAACTCTATGCCCAGAAATTTGACAATGGAGGAAATGGATCAATACCTAGAATTTCACCCTCTCTCTAGAATTAACCAAAAAGAAATAGATCTCTTGAACAGACTGATTTCATGGACTGAGATTGAAGAAACAATAAAAAAATCTTCCAATAAAAATTGCCCTCATCCAGATGGCTTCCCACCAGAATTCTATCAAACTTTCAAAGAGCTTAGATCCATGCTACAGGAACTACTCCAAAAAATTGAGAAGCAAAGAATCTTCCTCAACACATTTTACAAAGCAAAAATCACCCTGATAGCAAAACCAGGAAGAGACTCAGCTAAAAAGGAGAATTTCACACCAATTTCACTAAATTCTCAACAAAATCCTAGCCAATAGATTGCAGCTTCACATTCAAAACTTCATCTTCATTCATCATGCTCAAGTAGGTTTCATCCAAGGAATGCAAAGCTGGTTTAACATATGCAAGGCCATAAACATAATTCATCATATTAACAGAAGCAAAACAAAACCCATATGATCCTCTCAATAAATGCCAAAAAGCATTTGATAAATTTCAGCATCCTTTTCTCATTAGAACACTTAAGAATTTAGGCATAGGTGGCACATTTATTAATCTGACCAAAGTCATCGACAGCAAACCCAAAGCTAATATTACACTGAATGGAGTAAAATCGGAAGCTTTTCCACTTAGAACTGGAACCAGACAAGGTTGACTTCAGTTGCCACTATTATGTGACATAGTACTGGAATTTCTAGCCAATACAATCAGGCAAGAGAAGGAAATAAAATCCATCCAGATGGGTGCAGAGGAGGTCAAACTCTTACTTTTTGCCAACAATATAATCTTATATTTAGAGAATCCCAAAGACTCAATCACAAGACTCCTAGAAGGGATCAAAAAATACAGCAATGTCTCAGGATATCAAATCAATGTCCACAAACCAGTAATTTTTGTATATGCCAATAACAGCCAAGATGAGAAGTTAATCAAGGGCAAAATTTCCTTCAAAGTAGCTTCAAAAAAAAAAAAAAAAGAAAGAAAGAAAGAAAGAAATACCTAAGAATATACATAACAAAAGAGATGAAAGACCTCTACAAAAAATTATGAAACCCTAAGAAAACAAATGGCATGGCTCGGCGCCTGTGGCTCAAGTGGCTAAGGCGCCAGCCACATACACCTAAGGTGGCGGGTTCAAATCCAGCCCAGACCCATCAAACAATGACGGCTGCAACCAAAAAATAGCCGGGCATCGTGGCGGGCACCTGTGGTCCCAGCTACTTGGGAGGTGGAGGCAGGAGACTCGCTTGAGCCCAGGAGTTGGAGGTTGCTGTGAGCTGTGAAGCCACAGCACTCTACCCAGGGAGATAGCTTGAGGCTCTGTCTCAAAAAAAAAAAAAAAGAAAGAAAGAAAGAAAAGAAAAGAAAACAAATGGCAGAAGACATTAACAAATGAAGAACATACCAAGCTCATGTCTGGGAAGAATCAACATTGTGCAGATGTCTACACTATCCAAAGCAAGCTACAGAATCAATGCAGTCCCCATTAAAATATCATCATCATACTTTAAAGAATGGAAAAAGTAATTTTTCATTTTGTATGGAACCAGAAGTAACACCATATAGCTAAGGCAATTCTTGGTACTAAAAACAAAGCTAGGGGTATCAATCTTAATTCTAGAGAGAGGGTGAAATTGTAGGTATTGATCCATTTCCTCCATTGTCAAATTTCTGGGCATAGAGTTTTGTGTAGCACTCAGAGATGATATCTGTTGTTATTTCCCCTTTATCAGTCTTTTGGCTGTTAACAAGGTCATAGTGGTCAAAGAAGCATGGTATTTGTACAAAAAAATAGAGACATGGACATTTGGAATGTAATAGATAATTAAGAGATGAAACTAACCTCTTACAGGCACCTGATCTTTGATAAACCAAACAAGAACATGCACTGGAACAAATAATCCCTATTCAATAAATGGTGCTGGGACAATTGGATAACCACATGTAAAAGACTGACCTTATATAAAAAAGAAAAAAACATAATTATATGGGGATTTGTCAGGGCATACATATAAATTTTGTTGTTGATTAATTGATTTTAAAGAAATGTGAAATAAATTTTTGACATGAATTTTAAGTACTTGACATATCTATTGCCAGGAAATGAGAAAGTTATGAAGACTTAAATATTCAAGATTTGTCCAGGACATGACATGGTTGTTTGTTTGAATTCTTTCATCAACCTCATTTGCTTCTATTTTCCTATATTGCCAATCACATGAAGGCAGCAGGAAATGTAATCCATTAGACTTAATCACATAAAGTTCAAATCACATTTAACTGTTCAGTTGAAGACAAATACCAGAAAAACTAATTACAGAGCTGCAAAATAGCAATGATAAAACTGAGGCACAACAATAGGACAGGAAACTCCTAAGAAAATGAGCATCAACAAATGCATATAATTGTCAGTGAAAAGAGGCAATTTGTGTCATTAAATAATTTTGAGGGGAATTAATTATCACTCCATTAAGAGTCTTTCATATTGTATCATCATGAAAATTCTGGTGTTCTCCTTCATTAACTAGACAAAACTTTAAATGATGACACATCAATCTAATAAGAATACTGATAAGCTACAATTAGCTTTATTTCAAAGACAGTATCAGTGACTTTCGGGAAATTTGATAACAAATTCAATAATTAAAAAAAACTAAGTATAACCCCCTGTTGGACAAAAATAGAAAAATTTTTGTCTCCTTCCTTAGTTTACGGGTATTTTGGAGACTAAAAGGAGTATCTTTTTCAAATTTGGGAATTCTGGCAATTGCTGAGTGTATGTATTCCAATTACATATTCTAGATCTGAGGAAATACCCACAGAATGGCTTTGTGTACCCACTGGATCCACTATGAGATGGATCTCTACACTTAAACTTCATTGATCACTTTGTTTCCATCAGCCCCTACTCTGACTTCTCAGCCACATTAGGTCTCCTGGATTTAATGTTGGTTCAGAGCCAATTCCAATAGTCACAAAGGGACTGATTATTTCCTTCCTTTAATACACAATCACTCTGGTAAGGCCAGAGAAATATTAACAGTATAAATTTTTGGTAATGTAGCAGCATCCTTCTCATCCTTCTTCAAGGGGGCCTGCATGCCCTTCATTCAAGGAGTTCTAAGTCTCTACACTACTTCAAGTCTGGGAATTGATTTTTTATGCTTCTAGTCAGACTTTTGTTCACTAACATAGAAGTCTTTGCTTTTGACATATCAAGTAAGAATTAGTAGGTTTCTCATCTATTAACCTTCTAGGAACTCCATGATCAACCAGCCAATGCCATCAATCTGCCCAATTCAAACTATTCTGATGGCTGCTTTGATTCTACTTTCCCTCATGGTAACCACATTCACTATGTCCTGTGCCTTGGGTGACTGAATGCTACCACCTGACCTCTGCCATCCCAGGAGTCAGTTTCCCTGTTAAGCTACAGCAGTTACCTCTGTATTTTCTGACTTATAGACAAGAGCTGTAACAGAGCTTCTCAAGGATGCTAAAGTGTCCCTCACATATTTCTCATAGTAGTTTTGAAAAGTATGACCTTTGAGTCTTCCTAGAGTGATGGGGCAGATCTGAAGCAAAAAGTCCACTCCAATGTCCAAAACTCCTTAAGCCTTTGTAGTATATGAAAAGAGGTCCAGTCTTTCAAGTTAATTTACTATGGGCCACCTCCTAACAGTTCAAACTCGTTAGGGCCTTTTCTGATTTCCTGAGCTACAATACCAAATCCAAAATCTCTGCCTCTTTGTCCTTTTTGGATTCTATGATTGCATATGCTACTTCAAGTTATGGGCAAAATCCTGCTAGAGGGGGTTTTGCAACAGATACAGGCCACCATGAAGCTGCTGTGGCACAGGGACCACAGGATCCAGCAGATTCAGTAGTGGATGCTTAAAGTGTCAATGGCAGATGGACATGCTATTTGAAACCTTCAACAGGCCCATATAGATTAATCACAGGGCAGACCTTTGGAATTTCACACCAAAGCCCTGCCATTCTCTGAAGATGACTGCTTTCATTTTGAGAAAGCTTATGGCCAGCTACCGACTCTTAGTTCAGACTGAGGCATAACCATGGCTCATCAAATTGCCACACAACCTGAGCTGCCTATCATGAACCAGCTATCTGGTCTACGGAACCATGAATCTGAGTGTACACAGCAGCATTCATCATCAAATGATCTCATGATCAGGCCCTGAATGGCCTGAAAATACAAGTAAATTGCATTAAGAAGTAATCTAAATGCCTGTGGTCCCCATTCTTGCTATATTGCCTTTTTTCTTGCAGCCCACACCTGTGGCCTCATGGATAGTACCCTACTGTCAGGTGACATAGGGTACTTTCATTTATGGTGGTTCTCCATGATATGAAGACACATAAAGTAGACAGCCACAGCACCATGGCCCCTTTCTCGTATATACCTGAAGAACAATGTTATAGAAATATCCTCTCAGTGGGCAGAATGTCAAGTAGTTCACCTAATGCTCACTTTCCTTGGAAGAAGAAATGGCCATATATGCAATTATATACTATTTATGATTTGGCTACATGAGCAGGGGTTTGGAAGAACTACCATGGGAGAATTAATACAATGAAGTCTGCAAATAAGGTATGTGGACAGACCTCTCTGAATGAAGATTATGAAGGTATTTGTGTTCCTTGTGGATGCTCACCAAAGAGTACTATCAGCAGAAAAGGACTTTAATAATCAGACATAACTCTAATAATGACGTTTAGTCAGCCTCTTTTCTCAGCCATTCTTATCACTTCCCAAGGTAGTCACAAAAAAAGTGGGCATTGTAGTAGGAATGTAGGTTATGCATAGGCTCAAGAACATGGCCTGCCACTCACCATGGCCGACCTATCTATAGCCACTGCTGAGAGCTCAATCTGCCAACAGCAGAAACCAACACTGAGTTCCCAATATGGCACCATTCCCAAGAGTGATAAGCCAGCTACCTGGTGGCAGGTTGATTATACTGGACTACTTCCATCTTGGAAGAGGCAGTGTTTTGTTTTTATTGGAAGAGTTAGTTACTCTGGCTACTGAACTGCCTTCCCTGTACACAATATTTCTGTAAGAAGCACAATTGTAGCTTAACAGAATGCCTTATCCAGAGTCATGGCATTCCACATAACATTATTTCTGATCAAGGAACTCACTTCACAGCAACCAAAGTATGTCAGTGGGCCCACCATCATGGAATTCATTGATATTGCTAGGTACATGACCATTCTAAAGATGCTGGACTAATACAACAGTGGAATGTCATTTTGAATACTCAGAGTGTCAGCTAAGTGAAAGTACCTTGCAGAGATGGGGCAAGTTTCTCTGGTAGTCTATATATGCTCTGAATCAGCATCCAGAATATGGTGCTGTTTCTCCCATGTCCAGAATTCACATTTCCATGATTCAAGAGTGGAAATGAAAATTGTATCACCCACTATTACCATTGGTTACCCACTAGAAATTTTTCTTTTGCTTTTGTTCTTATGACTTTATGCTCTGATATCTTAAAAGTCTTAGTTCTAAAGAGAGGAATGTTTCCACAAGGAGACATGACATTGATTCCTTTGGACTAGAAGTTAAAACTGCGACCTGATGACTGAGAGATTCCTATGCCTCTGAATCAACAGGCAGATAAGGCAATTACTATAATGGCTGGGACAGAATCTGACTACCAAGGACAAACTGGCCTGGTACTTTTCAGTGGAAATAAGGAAGAATATATCTGGAATAGAGGACAACATAAGGTATCCCTCACTAGCGCCTTGCTCTACGATTAAATTAAATGAACTATAGCTCAATTCAGGCATCACTACTAATGGTCTAGCCCCTTCAAAAATAAAGAATTGAGTCACTCCTGCAGGTAACCAACCATGGTCAGTTGAGATGCTTGCTGAGGGCAAATGGAATATGTAATGGATAATAAAAGAAAGTGGTTATAAATATGTTCCATCTTGTAACCAGTACAGAAATTAGAATTATAATTGTCAAAAGTATTTTTTCCTTTCTTTAATTTTGTTATCAACATTTGTTTATTTCTCAAATGTCTTATTTTCTTTCCTCTTATTCCCTTAACATGCAACATAAGATATATTGGGTTTATACTGTAGTACTAAAGTATTGTTAGTTTTATATCATGGTATTTAAGTTAGAGCATATCAAAAAGGGTAAATGTCAAAAAGATGCTCAAAAATTTTGCATTTTCCTTAGGGAAAGGCTAGTGCATTTTTAGTTGCACAGAGAACAATTGTATTAATGTTAGGCAAAAGTGTAGCTTCTTTGCGGTCTTTATTTAGAGATTAAATGTGGTAGATGTGTACGAGTGCCAATTTGGCAAAAGATGGATTTGAGTTGATTAGTTTTATGTGTCAACTTTATGGTACCCTGATATCTGGTCAAGAATTATTCTAGATGTTTCTATGACAATACTTTTTTAATTTTTTTTTTTTTTGAGACGGAGCCTCAAGCTATCCCCCTGGGTAGAGTGCCATGGCATCACAGCTCACAGCAACCTCCAACTCCTGGGCTCAAGCGAGTCTCCTGTCTCTGCCTCCCAAGTAGCTGGGACCACAGGCACC
>CAUYQV010012779.1:0-21690 GCA_963574575.1 Galagoides demidoff | reverse complement strand
TAGGCAAACAGTGAAAAAAATTATGGGACAGAAGCAGTGGAAAAATTCTGGAACATGAATAATCAGAGTAGATCAACTCCCCCAAGGAATGACAACATGGATACCCCAGAAGATCCCATTCATAAGCAAAAGGCTGAGATGAACAGATGTGCCAGGGCTTTCCAATGAACAGATGTGCCAGGGCTTTGCATCTGCCTAAGTCACAGAGAGATCTATGTCTCCTCAGCCAGACCTCCACACTCTGCCACCAGCCCACAGGGGGAGCTAAAGCCTGACTACCTTGGGTGCTTAATGGAAACTGGGGAGTGTCAGTTCCAGCCCTGCCCCAGATTGATGTTACTGCCACTTATATTCTCATGGAATTTACATTTTTGTCCTGCCTGTATTCCACTGTGGGCCAGGTGCTGTTTGAGTTCACAGAAACTGCAACTCGGCCATGCCCTGTGCTGCTGCTGCTGTGCCAATTCTCACAGAGCTGGAGTCCCTGTCTCAGCTGCACTCTGTGTTGGGATGGGCATGGTTAGAACTCACAAAGGTCTCTCAGTTCCTGCCCCTCCCTGAGCTAATGCTGCTGCCATGCCTGTGTTTTTCCTGGCTATGCTCTACTGGGCTCACAAAAGTAGCAATTCTGACTCAGCCCCACCTTGGGAGTATGCTGCCTCTGCACACGTGTATTCTAGTCTCAGTCTCTGCAGCGCCCCACCAGGCGGGTACTGCCTCAGGCATACCCTTTGTTCACAGGGCCTGAGTTTCTGTGGCTGTCACCAGAGTAGAGGCCCTGGCTCCCTCTGGTTGCTAAGAGAGATGGGAAGTGTTTCTCTAAAATATCACTAGGGGTGTGAACCCTATTGTTCTTCCTGCCCCTTCCACCACCTCAGCCACCTCTGCTGCACTGTGCTGCAGGCACTGTTTCTCCCTCCCACGTGTGGCTCCCTCGCACCACAGTCCCTGCTTTATACCCATGCCACTGATTCAGCACAGACTTTTAGTAGCCCACGCCTTGCCCATACCTCTTAAGAAAATGCTCAAGAGTCTAGACTCTGCAGGGACAGGCTTCCAGAATTTGGGGTGGGAGAGGAGGGGAGTGCTGGGAGTTTAGAATTGTGGGTAGAGTATATGTTCGGTTTTATAGCTGGTGGGAGAGTGCCATAGCACACTAGTGGGTCCTCTCTGGGGAAGGAGATCCAGTTTTTAGCAGCTCTCTCCCATGAAATAGAAAAAGAAGAGATCAGAACTCTGCTTGCTTGTTTGTAGAAAGTACACTGCAAGCTGTTCTCATGGAGAAGGGGACTCCTACCTGCTTGGTGATGGGTTCTGTCCCTATTGTTTGTTTCCTTGGGTTGCAGCTGCCCCAGCAGGGTGATGTGTGCTCTTCAATATTCTCTCTTGCCTCAGCTCCAAACCAACCATCAGCTTATTTTCTAAACTTCTGTCTTTTAACTCTTCTTCTGGACAGGATCCTCTGTGGAAAGCTGGCTCCAGTTGGCCATATTGCCTCCACCCCTACTACCCCAGTTTCTTGATATCTGACTCCTGGCCTTGGTAATGAGAAGAGAGGGCCTCAGGTAGGGGCAGAGATTGAGAGATTGTGAAGATAGTCATCTGCAGAATAGCTCCCAATAGTATAGTCGAGTTCATCTTCATTTTTTTTTTTTTTTATAATTTGGCAGTCCCTTTTTGCCTATTTATGATTTCTTAAAACAGATTCTCTTTTTGGATACATTTCTAAAGTATATAGATTACTTCTAAATTGTACATAGTTTCTACATGTTTTTCATCATTCAAGTTTATCTCTAAATGTTTGTTCTTGGCTGTGCCAGTCTTCAATCATAAAATTCTTTCTAATAGTTCAAAATAGCTGGTTTATTGCCTCTAATTTTTATGGCATGCTGACTTAAGTGGATCCAGCTTGGGATGTGCCCCTAATTTCCAGAAAAGCTTCCTCACAAGCCCAGTGCACCAGTGTGGGTGGTGAGGGAACCCTGGGCTGAAGCTTCCACCCAGCCTCCTCAGACTGCGCACCCACTTGCTCATTAGCATCACTGTACAGAACAGATGTCAGGGTGTCAAAGGCATAGCATGGATATTTATTTTCTATTAAGGAAATTCATGTTCCTCTGTCTACATTGGATAGAGAATTATATTAATATAACAAAAAATCATGAAGTTAACCACTGCCTTCCAACCTTGATGCCACTGGAGGATCTAACTCCCTCTCAGTTCCAGTTAGCTGTGGGCGTTTCTGTCTGGGACTGTGCCAGCTTCCCCTGCTCCTCTCTGATGCTCAGCCTGTGGTTATGCTCCTGTCCGTTTGCTGCCTAGATGCATATAGTCCAGGTCCCTCTCTGCATGTCATGCCTGTTTTATACTCCTACATCCTCCAATTGCAGGGAGGGTCACCTGCTTCTACACTTCTGTCTCATCCTATTAGACATTGATGGGATTTCAACCTAAAATAATCGAAAGGCTCAGAATCTAGTTTAAAGAGAATTAATTGCAACATAAAGTTTGACTATTATCACTTGGAAAGCACAAAGTATGAAAGACCATGGTTTGAAATGTAGTAGTTATAGTTGTTTATATAGATAAAGTTTGTGAACCTTTATAGAATCTTAGCATCTTTTTGTAGAAGGCTTAATGTACAGTTACAGTGATCTGATTAGTCAGGTGATCTCTACTAGTCAGGAAATGTACATTGAACATTTCACACCAAAGATGTAACAATCATGGGATCTTTTGTTTGCTCTGGTTTGAGTTAGGTACAGGATAGTAAAGGAGGCAGTTAATCTGTAACAAGGATCAGTGATTGGAAGGGGGGAGAGAGTTCTCTTGTCTCTTCTGGCCATTTAAAGAGTGAGAACAAAGAAGAGAGTGAAGTATGATGTAAGAAGCAGAAGTCACAGTCACAATCACACTCTGTGTGACTCAGATCACAGTTGTGTGTTGGAGCTCTAACAGTTTTCAGATTTTACTTATTTTTCCAGGGCCAATTTTGTGTTGCATTTTCTACTTATTTTGGAGGGTATAGAGAAAAATGGCCATTTTGATTTTTTCCTAATTATTCCTCCTTTTGGTTTCCTGTACGTGGACTTCCAGCATGAAGCCACGGAGGTTGACTCACAGGCCCTTTGAGTGCCAGTCTCATTGTTGCACTGGGCGTCAGGCTCCATTCTGTATTTAAGCCTCCCCTCCCTACCTGGGGCCTGAGGTCTCTGACCACAGATTCTTCATCCATGCCAGACCTGTGCATCTCTTGACTTTGCTAAATCAAAATTAAGTAGATATTTTTTTCCTGAATGATGGAGATGATATAAAACAAGGCAGAAATGCCACATCTTATTATTATAATCAAATTTGAGTACTATTGAAGGTTTTGGAATAGTTTTTGGTTAGTATAAATGCGTTCTGACCTATAGGATGCTCACAATATTATTAATTTGAGGCATCATTATATGATGAAGTGGTAAGGGGATATGAGGCCATGAGCCTTCTTTCCCCACTGCAAAAACATCATGAAAACGCCCTGTGCCTCCTGTCTGTGTGATGACTTCAGATAGCATGACACTTATCTTTTAAATATGCATTATCAGAATGTCACCTCATCAATATTTTTCTTGCTGCCAAGATTTCAAATATATGTGGTGTTTAGAGTTATGCAAGCAGCCAGTGTTAAATATATGAGTTATATATTTATATAGGCTCATTTATATGAGCCTTTCGATTATTTTAGGTTGACATCCCATCAATGTCTAATAGGATGAGACAGAAGTGTAGAAGCAGGTGACCCTCCCTGCAATTGGAGGATGTAGGAGTATAAAACATGAGTTAAAATATACCTCAGTTGGGACATAATTGGAAAAGAAAAATTGTGAATAATTGAACCTATACTAAAGAGATAAAGTCCCATGACCTATAGAATAATTACCTTGTTGGTGTGTGTGTATGTGAGTGTACACAGTAAATAACTTATTGTAGCCTTATTAAAGCAATCATAAAAACTCCTGACTGTGCTAAGAAAAGTTCCTATTTTCATTTTTTTAATTCTTATTTTTTGGGTCTTTCTTTGCCTATCGCACTGTTCTGGCCTTGTGCCAATCTGTTTTGTAAGCATTCTGGCTTTTTACAAGGATTTTCAATACTTCTTTTAAATACCTCTCAGTCTTTGTGTACGCCTGTGTTTAAGGACTAAATTTTAATTATGATCATCATCAATACTAATTAAAAGAAGTGCTTCTCGTCAATGAGCACCATAAATTTTCTCAATTGTTCTGTGGGAGAGTGTCTCATCTAGGTGAGTGATACCATGGTTTTGCTGCGTGTTTGAGCATGTGCTGGATGGCTCTGTGCCCTTTGATGTCTACCTTTGAAAGTAATGAAAAGGTTTAAAGTCCCTAGCTTTTCCATTGGAGGACAATTTTAGATTGAATTAAAGCAGAGTTGACAGAGTAATGGACTCTTCCATATGTCCATTGTAACACTGTTAAACATCTTCCCTAACTTCTTTGGCCTGGAGTTTCATTAGGGGACAATTTTGTACCTGGTCATGGTTTCCTTGTCAATGGAACTATAAGTTTATGGATATGTGCCGCTGCTGTATCTTAGGCACTGCGTTATTCTGATATTCCTTTATGCTTTGGGCCTTATCAAAAGGCCTTTCTCTACAGAAAGAGTGTAGTATCTGCCTTTATCACTGGATATTCTGTAGAGTATAGCATATTCAAAATTCCCCAGAGGAACTATTTCTTCTGTGATAACATTGACCACTGGGTGAAGCAGGCTTTTCCATGACTGTTGACCTTGAGCTGGTAAAGCTCTCTTTGGAGAAATCTCTCCATCAGCATCTTCTTGCTATTGGGCACCCACTGCCACTGATTGATTAATGGGGAGTTAAGTAGGGACAGGAGTGGGTCTGGGAAAGGATGGAGAAGAACAGACAGAAAAATACATAAAGAAATTGCTCAAAGAGGCTGAAATTTGCCTCAGGACACTGGCTATTCTACCAAGTAGGAGAAGACTGTGACCTTTGGAGAAGGGAACACAGTTTTATTGTTTTCTAGGGATGTGTGTACAGGCTCCAGTTATCAGCACCAAGGAGCCATGCTCTGTTCCTTAGCAAAGGACCTCCTGCCCTTCAAGGCATAACTAGGCCTTTTTTTTTCAGCATCTCCCCCGCCCCCCGTTTCCAAGGAAGGTGCCCTAGAGTAACACAACTATTTCTTCCTGCATTCAAGGAAAAGAAGGTCAGCTCTCTAAGGCCACAACCTCTACCCACATGATGGAGCAAAACACGCATGTCCAGGTGTCTATCGTTTTTGCAACTTTTCTTCTTTGGGCTTCCTCAGTGTAAATTGTCTGACTATGGACTGGAAGCAGCTGAATGCTGGGCCCCACGCACAGCTGTCAGAGACCTGCTACCCAGGGACGTTTGACACCTTCAAACAGGAGTGAACACCTAGGGGTTAGCAGCTCCTTGTCCCAAAAGAATGGTCTTTAGTAAATATTTGTTGAATGAATTACTGAACATGGATTTAAAATCATAACTTTTCTATTTGTAACTCTGGAAAGTTTGTAGGAGGCACCTGTGAGAAATGTGTTGGTGATACGGGATTGGGGAAGGGATTTAGCATCACTTAACATCATTGTGCTCTGGTTAAAGAGCACAGAGCATGTAAGAGCAAGCCACGAGAACACCGACATTATTGCACAGCAGTCTCCACACCTGTGGTGTGTTACTCCCAAAAATAAGGAGTAAGCCTGCAGGGTCTAAGACTGACAGACCGCTGCTGAGATTGATGCTGAGATGCTCACTCCTATTAATATTGACTGTGACTTCTAACATGCTTCAGCATCCCGGACCAGAACGAGACCCACCTGAGTAAGCTGGAGCAGCAGCCCGCATCCAGACAGTTGAGTGGGCTGGGACCAGAGGCCTAGAGTCACGGCCCCCACGAGGCCCTGAGTTGGCATCCTTGGACCCCAACAAAGGTTATTTGGTGTTGGAAAGAAAAAAAATCTGAGTTTGATTTTATTTTCATTGATCTAATTTTCCTGCTTTCATACTTATAAAGCTCTTTTTCTTTCTCTTCAGATGTAAAACTTTCATCTGCTGTGATCTAGATATTTAATTTTGCTGCTACCCAGAATGCTTTTCAGCCACAGACTGGCCGTCCACCCCAGGAACCCCTGTTTCCTATTGTGCACTCAGCGTGGCCTGTGGCTCTGGGGCTCTGGGTCTTTTTCAGGAACACAAATTACATGTACTTTTGCATTCAACCTGTTTTCTATCTTCTCACAGATGCTGTCTAACTCTTTGTCTTTCTTATTCATGAACTTGGGGCAGCTTCTCAAGCTTGCTGTCTACTGACTCAGTTTTCCACCGTGGTGGTCCCATTCATGACTGATTCGATAGTAGGGTGTATTTTCATAATCAAACTTTTGCTTCTCCTAAATACAAACATTGTTTATTTAATCTGAACCTCTTTTAATTTTCATTTTCCTCTTGACCATAGTTCTTTTAGTGACTGTCCGTAGCTTTGCAAGAGCTCTTCCTGTGTAGCTCATACTTCATACATTTGAAAAATATATGTTTTCTAATGGAATCACAGAGCCAACACTTCTGACATGTCTTTCTTTTATCAATCACTTTTCCTCTTTCTCCTGTGTTAGGTTCTCCTTCTCTTTTTTCTTTTGTTTTCAAATATAACTTTCTTTTTCTCGTTACTCATCTTAAATCATATAAATTGTATGTAGATCTGATACTTTACCTATAAAGAGGGCAGCTCAGTTCTTGTGGAATCTCCTGCTACCTGTCATCATTGACCTAATCTTTGACTTTAAAGATGTTTTCTAAAGGAGCTCAGTCTAGTCCAGGGGCCTGTAAGTGTCTATGGATCTCTGAGTTGTCTGCAGGGCTGAAGCTGCTGGTTGCACTCTTGTGTTAGGGGCATACATAAAGCATAGTCTTTTTATCATTAAATTAAAATCCAATTGTAAAAAAAATAGATTATTTTATTAAATACCTAAATTAGTATAACTAAGTTATACTAATTGAAATGATACTAAAGGAGCTGTATAAGTTTAGGCTGTACAAAAAATAATCTATGTTGAAGAAATTGCTCTGACATCATTCAGGGTCACTGTTCAGCATTAATATTAGCCCAAAGAAATAAGCTTTATGGTAAATAATTAGAATACCATGGCACAGCTTCCCAGAATACCAACAGGTCAAGGAAGTGTGGTCTTGGTTTAAACTACAAAATTTTTATACCATTAACCTTTTTCATTTATCAAAAAATAAGAATGTCTGGAAATGCTGTAATTCTACAAGATAATGAAAATTTTGTATGGAATTTATTTTTATGCTTGCATATGTATTTCTATCTTTATATCTAAATTTATACCTATACTTAAAGAGAGGTTGACATAGTATCAGTCTGAAGTTTTATTACTTCTAAACTCATCATTTTCCATAACTTCCTATCAGAATAGTGTTGCCACTTAAAAGAAAGAACCACTGGTTAAATTTGAATTTCAGGTAAAAATGGATTTTTTTTTATATGAGTATGCCCCAAATAGCACAGGGGACATACTTATACTAAAAAATTATGGTTTTTTAAAAATATAATATTCAGATTTAATTGTGTAGCCTATATTTTTATTTGCCAAATATTAATAACCCATGTTAGAATTTATTTAAAAAAGTACTCTTTCAAAATTTACCTTGAAAATATTATATGAATGTATATTTTTGTCATGAAATGTTTTTCCAGATAATCATTTCAAAATAAGAAAATGGGATTTTTAACGGAGCAGTCCATTGATCTTTGAATTAAGCAAATGTCATGATAGTCAATAATTTTGTATAATAGCATTCTCAGTAAGATGTGTTGTTCAAGAAAGACAAAACTTTATTAACCAAGATTAATCTCCAGCTGTACTTACCTGCATTTCTCGTTTACTCTTGATGTTGTATTTATTTCTATCCTGTATCTATATGGTTTTAAGATGCGTAGACTAGTGTCTCTTTACTAATATTGATTTCATCAGTTTATTTGAAAACTCTGGAGACGTGAGGTTAGGTGGCATTTGGAGCCTTGGTCGATGTATCTGCGGTGTTTCTGGGCCTCGGCACCGGGCAGTGGTTGTGCCCGGCGCGCCGTGAGCGCAGGGAGCTCTGCTCGCTCTCCGGGAGCTGCTAGTGCTCGGTACTAGAGACATGGGCCAGACGCTGCTCGTGTTGCTTGATTATCAACTCGGTGCAAGTGGAGTGATGAAGCGTTCCGGAGGAAGGCATAATAGTAAACTTCCAAGAGGGGGCCATGGAGGTGCGAGGAGATGACAGCAGAGAGAGCAAGGTGAGAGAAGGAAGGAAGGAAACAGATCCCCAGGCTGCGGGGACTCGCACGTCCTGCACATCCTTGCCCGGGCTGGTGCTAGTGCGTGAGGGCCAGGGTGGGGACACCCTGGGGAGTGGGAGGCTGGGGTCGCTGCCTGGGGAGGGACTGGGCTCAGCTGAGGAGGGAAAGAAGACAGAACGCCAGGCCAATGAGGTTTTTTTTTTTTTTAATTAAATTGTAGCTGTGTACATTAATGCAATCATGGAGTGCCATGTGGTGGTTTTATATACAGTTTGAAATGTTTTCATCCAGTCAGTTTGTGACGTGATGTTGTGGGCTGACCTGGAGGCACTGCAGCGTTCCCGTCGAGGGAGGCACCATCGGTGCATGTCTCTCTGTCACCGGCACTGACAGCTGGACTGGGAAGGGCCTCTGCTGGGGCAGGTGACTGTGATGGTTCCCACAAGCGGCAATCAGCTCTACCAGCGCAGTACATGGCTGTGAACATGGGCAGTGTGTGGTGGTGGCCAAGTGGTGGGGGCGCGCTGGATTGAAGGAGGTGGAGGAAGAGGTGATTCTGGGGTGGGGGGGCGATCAGAGTACGCTGCGTGAGTGGCACCCGCTGGACAGGGACGTGCTCAACCCGGGCAGCTGACCAGACATTTGAATGACACTATACCAAATATGGAGGACATAAAAAGAAGTTCGGCACAAATATTTTTTAAGTCTTTTTTTTTGGTTCCTTTAGGTATGATTATCCTATCAGTTAATATATATTTTATTTCCTGTTAGCCAGAGTTTGTTTCTATTACTGTCAAATTAAGTATCCCAGTAGATATTGACAGGTTAAAAAGAAAAAACTCAACTAAATTCTTTTAACTAAGTGTAAACTATTCAGGAGGCTCTCAGGGAAACTGGATGAATTAATTCATCATTTGGTTTTACGATTCACTTGTTCATTCATTCATTCACAAGTGTTTACTGAGCCCCTGACTCATACTCATGCAATGCTCTGCTTTGCATATACAAATATGGCTCTTTCCCTTAAGAATTTCAGAATTGCATAGAGAATAATCATGTTGCAGCAACGGCTGTGCAGGGTGTAAGGGCAAGAGTGAGAAGTGTCCATGGTGACAGAGCGGGCGAGGAAGGGCCAAGTCGGTCTGCTAAACTTTGGCTGGAGCCTGGGCAGATGACTAGGTGCTTTTAGGAAGACAAGGAAAGGCAGGATCAGAAACAGGAGAAGGGCTTTGCAAGACTTCTGAGGAAGCAGGAATTTTGGGCTGGACATCTTCAGAACTCCAGCCGAGGCTTGGCAGACTCCAGCTGGACAGTTTGAGTCCTTTTGTCTTGGTTTAGCTACATGTATCCTCAAAACGAGGTTATAAGATAAGATAATGGCATCTCTTCAGTATTGTTTTATCCAGAAGATGCAGCGGGTACTGGAAGCTGTATGGAAGCTTAAATTCCAAATCACCCTTATCCTCACAGTGCTGGTCTCATTGCCTGACAGAGTAAAATACGGGCAAAACCTACAAAGGCAGATGAAAGATAAATCAAACTCCCATTAATTAAATATTTGCACTGTCAAAGAGAAAATGTTTTGTGAAATTCTCTTTCAACCGTATTATTCATAAGGATGTTTAAAATGAAGTATAGTTTCTCTAAGTGGCCTTGGATATAAAGGGAGAAAACTCTGAGCAGCAGCTAGCCACTTACCCATCTTTCGATGAGTTTAGAAAGAGCAACTGGCTTCTGTGGTTCATCTTACAAGTGTACAAGTGAATCTTTCTAAGAGTAGAATATGAATGTTTTAACACAATAACAAGAAAATGACATGAAGGCTATGTTAACCAGTTTGATGAAAGTGTTTCAGATTGTGTGTGAAAACACCACACTGTACCCCAGAAGTGCATTAATGTACATAGTTACCATTCAATAAAAAAGAAAAAAAAAGCAACTGCCTATGTAGAAATATGGTCATAATAGAAATATGATAATATGGAACTTCCTTTATTCTATACATTTGTGTAACTAAAAACAGGACCTAAAATTTAGTAATTGTGTAGGAGAAATTAGAGAAGATGCCTCCTATCAACTGTGTACGTACACCCAGGCTGCTGTGATGAATACCCATTTTTGAAAACATTACTTAATGCATTATGTTTTCGGGCCACACAAAACCATGTAAAGAAAGATGCCCAAAAATATTTCATCCCTTCCTCTTCTCTGGCTCTCCTGTGGTTAAGGATTCAGACACAATGATTTTTGGTGAGTCACTCTGTTGCCTTTGGCATCCACATGTGAAATCATTCCCAGAATAATAAGCAAGAGTTCCACCAACCTCTAATTTTTGGCTTGTCTTCACTGGCTATGAGGGAAACACTTGTAAAAGCAAAGAGCCATTACATCTTCCACAACATATTTATAATTAATTATTGAAAGGCACAAAATTTAGTGTGCGTGTGCCAGCTGCCAGGTCTTATTCTAGGCTGTGGTAACACACACCTGAACAGCTGTAACCAACACAGTAATCTCCTTCCCTTGTGCAACTTCATTTTCATGCTATGGAGAGTTGGGCTAAAAATCTTTGTGAAAGGAAGCTCTCGTAAACTATACAAAAACACAAATTTTATTTAGTAAACATTAAAGTTCCAAAACAAATATATTGTTTAATACACATTATTCATTTTGATGTCATATAGTTTGTGCACCAAACAAATTGTATGATTGTTTATATAGAAACAAAACCTATGAATTGAAAATCGTGTGTGTGTGTGTGTGTGTGTGTGTGTGTGTGTGTGATAAATAGGATCTCCAAAATAAGGCCAGTTTCATAACTGGAGGGAAGATTTCTCTTCTTGTTTAAGGAATTGTGCTTATTTTGTGAGTGAAGAATGTTGCCAAGAATTTTAGGCCTCTTACAGGGTTCACACTGGTAGAGTTGGTTTTATGATCCTACGATAATATTTTTTCCTTCTGTTCTAAAGGATTGTCAGGTTCTCATGGCAATCAAATATTCTAATTTCTGGATTGAAGCCATTTCATCTTGGCAAATCAAGGAGTACAAATCACGTCACAAATAAATGTTGGTTAAAATATTTCATCCCACAAAATACGGCAGGAGGTCCTTGGCATCTGTGCCTTTGTCTCAATTTCATTCCAGTTTTGTATAATTTGGACTGTGAGGGCTGTGGTGTGTGTGTGCGTGCACAGGCAGGGAGCAGGGTGAGAGAGGATTTTAGAAGAGCAGAAAGGATGCCTCACTCCAGCTGGATGATTGACAATTCACTTGGTACAACACAAATCAGTTTAAACAAGAGCACATAGAGGATATTTTAATAAAGCATTTGGAAGGATATCAAAATTCAGTTGCACCTGCTAAAAATCCATATTGCTTTTTCTCCGTGAATTTTCATTTTGAGGGGTGGGACGGCATACATACATTTATTATATTATTAGTAGATAGCAGCAGTGTTACTTTCGAATTTTCTAAATTCTGATTCAGTATAATAAAAGAGATATCATCTTTCTTTTGCATCCTGCATAGAATATTGACAATATGTCGTGCATGACTCCTTTTGACCTCTTTAGAAGGAATCAGTTATATTCAAGGTGCCACTTTGACTTGTATTGCCAAGGGACTGCAGTTTGTTAGCAAAAATTATTGGGTGTTAAGGAGGGATATAAAGAATGAACAGGAGAGGAGGAAATCCTGTGGGCACTGGCTGCATCTGCTATAGTCCCTTGGGACCAAGTGATAGCAGAAATGATAAATACCGGACCACTTTCCAGGAGTTCGAAATTGCATGGCACCATACTCCAGGGGAACTTTAACTATCTAGGCATCTGTTGGGTTACAAATACAGCTACCCAATGGTTCCTAAATTATGCGGAGGACAGCTTTATGATGCAGCAAGTGAGAAGCAAACCAGAGTTGAAGTCATTCTAACTTGACTGGAGAAAAAACAGGAGGACTTGGATCAAGTGTTTGGCATGGGGAGCGTTGAATGAATAGGGTTTAGAGCAGATCCGGTCAACAGGTCAGGGGAAGGCTGGTGTGGGGTAGAAAAAGGTGTGCTTCAAGCAAATAAATATATAGACAAAAATATTTTTGACTTATTTCTAAACAAAAATGACATCTTTGGGAAATGTTTATTAGTGACAATAACTGCAATGTTTTTTCATGCAAGAGGATTGTGAATATTAATAAGTGTATTTTTTTTCAAAGAAGTATATGAAGACCATAGAAAGTAATTATTGGGTAAATTTAAAATGAAATGCTTATCTGTTATATAGTATTTCCATGCTGGATTCAGACACAATTCCTCGTGTATTCAGGAAGAACTGTGGCAAGTTATAGTAGACTTCATCAAGGCAGAGAGGATGAAGTATCAGAGATGTCAGGAGAGTATCCAGCTACATACCTGAAGAATATCACCAACAGTGGCTGGGTACTTTCTGGGCAGACCTCGTACATAAGAAAGGAAAGGTAAATCATTTATGTGTCTTTGCCTATTTTTCCACAACTGGTTTTCTATCCTCTCTGGGCAAATGTTCTATGTATCTCAGCCTCCCTTCTCAAGTGTGGCCATCATGTGCCTGATTTCTAGTAGTGGAGGGAGGTGGAATGGCCTGTGTGCTCCTCTAGCCGCCAGCAAAGACGGGACTCTGTGAAAGCTCCTGTGAGGCAAGACTGTGAAACAGAAGGGGCCGGGGACCTTCCAGACATGTCCAGGTAGATGAATGTCCACCTGACAACCAGGAACACCTTTTGAACTTTTCATGGGTAAGAAATAATTCCTTTGTTCTAAGCCTCTCAAATTCTGTGGCTTTATATAGTGTAGATGATAGAATTTTTGCAAATTAATGTGATTCTTAAATCAGGACATTTTACTTGAAAGAATATCAGTTATGAAAAGTTATCTGTTAGCTCAAGGTCATTATAAAATCAGTTTTTAGATCAATCTTACCTTTTTAAAATATTAACTGATTTTGGACATACTTATTCAAATCAGTAAACATTTATTAAGAGCATTTTACTTTTAAGGTATCCTTGGTATTGGGTAGATTGCATCAGAGAGGCTATACAGTAGGAAATTAAAAATTATAAGAACTAACTGAGAGGGAAGGAGTAAATGAAACGTCCTCTCTGCAGGTCTTTTCCTCCATGACCTGAAGTGAGAACAGAGAAACAAGCTGGTATGTTGCCTGGTTTCCAGTCCTTGGATAATGTATGTGTTTCTATACCATGTTTGTTTTATATGCACTGTGTGTAAACAGATGCTTCGTGATGATATTTCTTTCTTGTGTTTTGAATCAATAATATTTTTTCTAAGGAACATCTAAAAACAATAAATATTTCAATTCCATTATTTTGAGAAATCAACAGGAATCTGAGAATGAATAATATTTATATATTTATCAGGTCAGGACAATAAGCCAACACTGCCATATCCTAAATTCCATTGGACATGCTAAATGGTAACTGTTGTAAAAGATAAAAAAATACCTTAGTGCCCGAATAAAATGTCTATATTTGGACTCTCAATATTTAAGAAATTGTGCAAGTCATTTATTTGCTTATTTGGCAAATAACTACTGAGCTTCTATTGCATGTAATGCAGTGGTGTCAAGCATCACTGGGAGTAAAGAAAATCTCCACTACAGTTCCCACCTAGTAGTTATAAAACTCAAATGCAAGATTCCAGATGATCTGTATAATCAAGATTGATTTCTGGTACTATACTAGAAACAATGAAAAAAATACTCAGAGTAAGGAAAGAAAACTTAGCGAAATCCTTTGTTGATATGGGAAAGATCACAATCTGGTTATTCCCACTGCCAATACTTAGCAATTCCTGTTATTCGACACTGTCTGTGATGTAGATTTACTTTGTAAGGTAAAAACCATCCTAAGGAGATGCTCCTTGTGAAGCCATTAAGAAACTCCAACTGACGTTCCCAACAGGTCCCACTGCCATCCCCCCTTACAGGGCATCACACTGCTTCATAGATGTCACTTCTCATCTGGACCACATGTAGACTCTGCTGGTGTCATGGCCTGATTGAAAGTCTTTGGAGAACACAGGGTACTATCAATTTCACTTTTTATGTGTCCTCTCGGTGAGCTGGAATCATTCCGAAATACCCATAGGACAGTTCACCATTACCTGGCAAGAGGTACCAGATGAAGGATGTAGTCTGAGGCCAGGGCCTCCTTAGAAACTGCAGACAGCTGGCTCAGTGGACATTGTGGAAGATATTTGTAGAAAAAAATGGTGCATTATTACAGAAATTAAATCTCTATGAATTGGTCACAAAATTGACTACACACAGATTTGGGGAAATCTGAACTGAGAAAGCAAATGGAATGTTTTATGCTAGCCAAATTCCATCAGGGGTGTTAAGAGCAGGGAGGAAGAAGATGGGACACTCTTTATTAGTTAAAAGTTCTGCTTGGAATTTCTTCATGTTTTAACCAGGTTAATGCTGTTTCACAAACTAATTTTTTTCCTGCTGTAAGACACCTAGTTTTTTTTATACAATATTCGCTGGAATCACATTGAGAGAGGAAGTGATTTATTATCTTGCTAAAAAGATGTAATGTATTCTAGAAGTAGTAGGTACCTGGAAGAAGGTATTTCCAAAAAGATAGTATATATGTTTCAAATGGGAAGTTAATGCACCATGTTTCCCCGAAAATAAGACCTACCCAAAAAATAATCCCTAGCTGGATTTCTATGCATTTGTTAAATATAAGCCCTACCCCGATAATAAGATGTAGTGATGGGTCTTATACGTATCTGCTTAGCCATGCCATACATTTTGGCACAGAGCCGTAAGGAAGCCTGGAATACCTTTTATCTGCCACAGCTCCTTTTTCTGAGCTGTTCACACTTTTTGCGGGTGTGCATGTGGTAACCATGGTCGCAGGCATCCTATTGCAGATGTGCGAACAGCTAGGAGAAAGGAGTTCACACATCACTAGCGCCAGCCCCACCAACAAGGTTGGCTTCCCCTGTCAGGTTCCAGAGGAACATGACTTAACTGTATTTGAATAAATGTAGATTGTTGTATTATACTTAATAAAAATAAGACATACTGGATGGCGCCTATGGCTCAAAGGAGTAGGGTGCCGGCCCCATATGCTGGAAGTGGTAGGTTCAAACCCAGCCCGGGCCAAAAACTATATAAAAAAAGACATCTCCTAAAAATAAGCCCTAGTGTGTCTTCTTGAGAAAAAAATAAATATAAGACAGTGTCTTATTTTCAGGGAAACACGGTATTTGCTGCTTATTCCTGTCTTATGTTACAAAAATGTTTCTCAAAGATTAAAATGATATTTGAACACTCATTTAGTGAATTATTTTATCAATTCTTTCCACTTTTTATTCACCACTCATGATTTTTGCATCTTTTGATAAGTTATAAGTAGTACTTACTACACCAGAAATTAAAGTTGGATTATTATAATTTACTCAACATCTATGCTCTTTCAGGCATGTTTTAAGTGCATATGAAAAAATCCACATGAAGTAATCACCCTTTTCAAAGTAAGCTTTTTTTCATCTTTAGTTATTAGTGCTTGTAAAATTTGTATTTGTTATTTAAATGTATCGTATTAGCTGCCAACATGTTGCTTAATGAAGCAAGTATTATTATTCAGAGAAAATAAATGCCCATCCTCTGATTAGCTGTTACTTTAAAATGTGCTGATAAAAGCAAGTTAGTTACTTTTCAATTGGCTAATCTGAATGTTACCGACTCAAAGGAAAATTAAACTATGTGTATGTATTTACAAATTCGACTTTAACTTATATCTTAATTCATCTAAAAGTCAACTGGTGGACATTTTTAGATTGTTATTATAACTGAAGTCAAATCCCTTAGGAAAATTTAAGCACATCATAAATGTGGGGCCCTAAAATCTTGTTTTTCAGGATTGAAAATTCTTTAGGATGGGACACTTTTGGTTGTTATACATTTACATATATATGTAGGACATCAATGACGTCCTCTTCATTTGAACATGCCCTTACACTTCTGCAGTTGAATTGGGTGGCCCTCCTTCCTCATGGTCATAATCTTTTATGGGGTTGGTGGCTGTTAGACTTACCACATTCAAAGACTGGTGATTATACTCTCAATTTAATGGTAACTGTTTTTATTTGTCCTTAGCAAGTGTACATTTACATACATAACCTAAATAATTTATATATTGCTTTATCCTTGAGTCAACCAATATGCTGAAATGCTAACAGACACTTATAAGAGCCATGAGCATGAGTAACATAGACAGATCCATCTGGGCTTGTGTGATGTCCTCAGGTTGATGCACAGCTGTATAGTTAAAGCCATGGAGATTACGTGTGGGGATCCCAGAAGTGAATCTGTCAGTGTAGTCAGGGATACGAGTGCCCATGTAGAAACTGAAAATATAGAATATTAGAACCCAAAGAAGGTGCAGTGAGAGTTCCTGGAGGGATGTGCAGGCTTAGGCGTACACCACACCAGACACCCGATGCCACGCCAGACACCCAATGCCACACCAGACACCCAATGCCACGCCAGACACCTGATGCCACGCCAGACACCCGATGCCATACCAGATACCTGATGCCATGCCAGACACCCAACGCCATGCCAGACACCAGATGCCACGCCAGACACCTGACACCATGCCAGACACCCGATGCCATGCCAGACACCTGACACCACACCAGACACCCAATGCCACGCCAGACACCTGATCTTGGAGTTGAAGAAGCAAACTGCTATTGGAATGAGTCAGGGATCAGTGTCCAGTTTTAAAATCTATTTCCAATGCTTCTGGATCTTTTCATTTGTCTGTTTTAAGATAGGATAGCTCAGGCTGTAGAGCCATGTAGAGCTTTCCCTGCAGCCTCAAACTCCTGGGCTCAAGTGATCCTCTTGTCTCAGCCTCCCAAAGTGTAGTTGCTGAGATTACAGGTGCTTGACACCAGGACCTGCTAATTTTAATAACTTTTTGTAGAGATGAGGTTTCACTATGTTGCCCAGGCTGGTCTTATACTCCTGGACACAAGTGGTCCTCCTGCCTTGGCTCCCAAAGTACTGGCATTACAAGTGTGACTCACTGTGCTCAGCCTACATCTGTTATTATAATTATTTTTTATTAAATCATAACTGTGTACATTAATGCATTTATGGGTATAATGTGCTGATTGGATATACAATGTGGAAAGCTTACATCAAACTGGTTAACAGAACCATCACCTCACTTACTTACTTGTTGTGGTAATACATTTATACTCTACTCTTAATAGTTTTGAAATGTACCATTGCATCATGCACACTAGGTGAGGTCCTACCAATAACCTCCCTCCTCCAGGCATCTCTCCTCCTCTCCACTGTCCCTCCTCTACCCTCCCTCTTTCTGGACTATAGCTGTGTTTTATCAGTTGTACGAATGTGTAGGTGATTATATATTGGTTTCAAAATAGTATTGAGTACATTGGATACTTTTTCTTCCATTCTAGAGATACTTTGCTAAGAAGAATATATTTCAGCTCCATCCAGGCAAACATAGAAGATATAAAGTCTCCATGTTTTTATGGCTGCATAGTATTCCGTGGTGTATATCTACCACAATCCATCCATGGGTTGATGGGCACTTGGGCTGCTTCTATGACTTGGCAATTAAGAATTTGGCCGCAATAAACATTCTGGTGCAAATGTCTTTGTTGTAAAATGATTTTTTATCATCTGGGTATATACCTGGCAGAGGAATTGCAGGACTGAATGGTAGGTCTATTTTTAGTTCCTTGAGAATTCTCCAAATTTCTTTCCAAAAAAGTCATATTAGTTTGCATTCCCACCAACAGTGAGGAAGTGTTCCCTTCTCTCCACATCCACACCAACATCTGTAGTTTTGGGATTTTGTGATATGGGCTAATCTTACTGGAGTTTGGTGATACCTCAAAGTGGTTTTGATTTGCATTTCTCTGATGATTAAAGATGATGAATATTTTTTCATGTGTTTATAGGCCATGCACCTGTCTTCTTCAGAGAAGCTTCTGTTCAAGTCTCTTGTCCATAACGAAGTGGATGGTTTGTTCTTTTATTATTGATTAATTTGAGTTCTCTGTGGATTCTAGTTATCAGACCTTTGTTGGAAACAACCTTTGATATTTTCCCATTCAGAGGGCTGACCATTTGCTTCACCTACTGTGCTCTTGGCTGTGCAGAAGCCTTTTAGTTTGATCATATCCCAGTAATATATTTTTGGTGTTGCTTTAATTGCCAGTGGGGTCCTTCTCATAAAATATACTCCCAGACCAATGGTTCTTAATGTGGATGGGCACACGTTAGCATTCTGAAATTATCTGGTTGTGCACTGAGCTAAAGTTTGGGAATGGGAGAGTCCACAGTAGAGCACTTTGGACACAGGAACTGTCTATCAGACAGGAGGTATGGCAGGAAATTTGGACAATGGTTGGGCAGGAAGGCAAGTGAAAAACACAACACCAATTGGGAAGACACATCTTTAAGATGCACCTTGTGAGTGGGAGGAAACACTGAGTGTCCTGAAGCAGGAAAACAAACACCACCATCTCAGGAGTCAGAAAACACTCTCTTACAGATCTGTTACTAGCTCAATGGGTGACCTTGAATTGAATAATGAAATTTTTCTTGGCCTGTTTTGTTGTTTTCAAAATAGTATATCCTTTTTGTGTTGCTGTGTAACAAATTCATACAAACTGACTGACTTAAAACAACACAGATTTAGAGTCTGGCAGTTCCTGTATGTTAGAAATTTGGACAAGGCATAGCTGGATTGTGTGTTTAGAAGAGCTGAGCTGAAATCGAGGCATCTTGGGAATGGTAGTTCTGATCCAGTGCTCAGAGGGTTCTGGGCCTTTTTCTAAATGTGTGGATTATGAGTGGCATTCTTCTTGCACGGGTTGGCCTGAGTTCCCATGAGTCTTCCAGCTTCTGTCTGGGGAGCTCAGCTCCTAGATGCTTTCTGAGGTTCTAGGGGTCCCTGTAGGTTGCTTTCTGGGGTCCCTGTAGGTTCCTTATAACACGTCTGAGTTCTTCCAGGCTGGACGGAATGTATCTTTCTGACTCTGTTCTCCAGCAGCAGGAAGAAATATTCTGCTTAGGTTAAGTAGTTAGGTAGGGACTACCCAGATAATCTGCCTATTTTAAGGTGAACTGATTTGGGAACTTAATTGTATCTGTGACTCATACAGATTAGTGTTTAATGGAATAACTAAGGCAAGGTATGTGGGCACCAATGGCCAGAATGTTAGAAGAGGGACTCTTAAAATTCTGCCTCCCCCAAGGGTTTTTTCTTATAAACTATGCTGATTCTGAATCCTATGAGTTTGCTAGTCAACTAAGTGTGGTGACTTTCATGAAGAGCACTGTGACCTTGGACCAAGGGGTCCAGCTCCGTGAGGTTTCAGGCCCTTGTAACAAAAGGTAGTTCTTCAGACAGACAGCAGGACAGCTTGAAAATAAGGCAAATAATATACAAGTACATAAAAAACTAAATGTGCTAGATTTCATGCTAAATTTCAAGGAGCATCTGCTAGTCTTCCTCCTGTATTCTTCTAAGTTAACTCTTATTCTTCATCCTGAAGTGGCATTACGTTTTCAAGTAGAGAAGAAGGGGGAGCAATGATCTGTTACTAAACTGAAACTTACCTTCTTTAAATTATACTGTTTAATTTGCTGTTAGATCCCGGTAGTTATTTCCTTCTTCACCTGTTGACCTCTGATTTATGTAACCCTTGATATCACTAGAGATGGTGGTTACAGAATCCCTGGATTCTGTTTCTTCTAACTGTGATGTAGATGAAAGTTGTTTCATAACTGAAGCTCAGTTTCTCATTTGTTTATAACCAGGGAAGATGATACCTACGTCACAAGGTAAAAATATGAGACAGTAAACATAAAAACTATTTTTTGACTAAGAAGCATGCTGCAGAATAAGTGCTGTTGCAACAGTCCTTAGTAATGAAATATCGTCCCATGCCTTTTTATAAATGAGACCCATCAATGTCTTAAACATAATGTAAATTCATCCACCTCTATGGAAATGCTCTTTGCTTTCTCAAATCTCTACCTGTGATGATCTTACCTATAATTTCAGGCACATCTCAGAGATCAGTTACTCTGGTAAGAATTCCTAGGTTTTTGACTGTTAATCTCTCACTCACCTCTGCTGTTCACATAGCAGAGTACAAAGCTAAGCATTTATTCTATTGTGCCAGAGAGGACGGTTACTGTTGAATAGGTCATATCCCATTGATGTGACTGTAGTTGGCTTGAGGATGGGAACTGCGTCTCAATCATCTCTGTTTCTTCATGAACCTACTGCTCTCTTCCTGTAAGACACTTCCCAAAATTTTACTAAATTGATTTGGCTGACTATAATAAAGTCCACAAAATCTGGTTAAATCAATGCTTTCAACTGAGGTCAAGTTTATTTCTCAAACTCAAGGTAGAAAAAACCATTGATTTTATTGTGTAATGAGGCGTCTGCCATTGAAGTTGGATGATGTGACCAATGATGGCTTTATGCCTCTCAGAGTATGAATGAAGCACACATTTTGAAGTAAAACATAAGAAGTCTGGATCTTCTTACATGAAGATTTTTTTTTGCAGTTTTTGAACAGGGCTGGGTTTGAACCCAACACCTCTGGCATAGGGGGCCGGTGCCTTACTCCTTTGAGCCACAGGCACCACCCAAGATTTTTTTTTTTTAATGAGACAGTCTCACTTTGTCACCCTTGGTAGGGTGCCATGGTGTCATTAGCTCACAGCAACCTCAAACTCTTGGGCTCAAGTGATTCTCTTGCCTCAGCCTTCCTAGTAGCTGGGACAACAGGCGCCGCCACAACACCTGGCTTTTGTTTTGTTTTGTTTTGTTTCAGTAGGCCCAGGTGGGGTTTGAACCCACCAACCCCATTGCATGTGGCTGGGGCCCTAACCACTGCTATGGAATAACAGAAATACAGATGGTCCCCCCAAAGTATACACCTTTTAAGAAAGAAAAGAATTGTATTAAAATTGTGATACTCAAATTATGTTTGAATTCTGCAATTATAAGAGATACAAGATACAATATACGAAATGACAAATGTTATCAGTCTGTACTGAGGATTACCGTTTTTAATACAGTTTTTTTCTTTCTTAAAATTTGTATGCATTTTTGGCATCCTCTGTGTAAAATAAAAAGTGTACTGAGAAAATGACATGAAGGCTGTGTTGATCAGCTTGATGGAAGTATTTCGGATTGCATGCGAAAACCCCACACTGTACCCCAGAAGTGCATTAATGTACATAGTTACCATTCAATAAA
>CAUYQV010012778.1:0-10296 GCA_963574575.1 Galagoides demidoff | reverse complement strand
TTTTAAGATAGGGATTTTTTTCTTTTTTAAGACAGTGGTACTTATAGGAGAGAGGATTGTCTGTAATCTACCCTCACTCAGCCTCGAGCTCCTTGTCTGTTTACCATTTTCTTCTTCTTCTTTTTTTTTGAGACAGAGCCTCAAGCTGTCCTCCTGGGTAGAGTGCTGTGGCATCACAGCTCACAGCAACCTCCAACTCCTGGGCTCAAGTGAGTCTCCTGCCTCAGCCTCCCAAGTAGCTGAGACCACAGGCACCCACCACAATGCCCGGCTATTTTTTGGTTGCAGCCGTCATTGTTGTTTGGTGGGCCTGGGCTGGATTTGAACCCACCACCTTAGGTGTGTGTGACTGGCGCCTTAGCCACTTGAGCCACAGGTGCCGAGCCTTAGCATTTTCTTCTTTCAAGGTCCAACAGAGTAATGTACCTCATTAAATGGCCACCTTCCCTAAGGTTATAGGCTTTCCCTAAAGTTAAAAGTGAAAGTTGTGTACAAATGAAACGTTGAGTGGACCCTTGTAGAACAAACAACATTCACTCAACAAATACAGTGATTCTCAACCCTGGTTGCTCATTAACACCACCAGGGAACATTTTTAAGAAGCACCAATGCCCTAGGTACATCCCAGATCCATTAGATCAGTGTTTCTAGGGTAAGGACCAACAATCAGAATTTGGACCAACAACCCTTACCTGACTGGGAACAACTGACCTCTCTCTATTGACCAGGAAAGTAGCCATGGCAATCAAAGTCCTTCCCCAGGGTTTTTCACCTAAAAGGGAGGAAGGAATTTGGTGCACCCCAGCTGACAGATGCTGTGGGATATGAAGCCCATGAGCTGTTGGCAACTATGTGCCTACTAAACAAAGGCACCCACATTCACGGCAAAGCAGAAACGGGAACTGAAACAGAAAGTCTCTGATTCTGACTGTCCTGTAGGTCCCGCTGTATTCCTAATCGTACTAGGATGGTCAGCATTATTTGGTAGTAACCAACAGACCGCAAGTCATAGTGGTTTTGGTAAAACTGGCTTATTTCTTGTCCATGGTCATATCTGTAATGGATCAGTGGAGGGCTTTGCTTATCACATTCATATAGGGACTGCTGTGTGAGAAACAGACCCATCTCTGATACTATTGCTCCCCATTTCAGAGAGAAAGGAGCATGCTCTGAAGGATCTTTAAATGCTCAAGTCCAGAAATACCGCATACCACTTCTCTTCACAAATCATTGGCCAGGAGTGGTTACATTGCCCTCCCTAACCACAAAAGGAACATGAGGTACAGACCATGTGGCGGGATTAAGGGGCCACTAGGAAATGGTTGATCTAATAGTGCTAATGACCATCACAGTAACCTTCTCCAGATTGCTTTTTTCAACCCCTCACATTTCATGACTAGTGCCTTTATCTTTCCTTTCCATTTTAATTTCATGCATTAATTTTTACTTGCATGAAGTAATAAATGACTATAAAGTAAATGTTGCTAAATGGCTTTAAAGAAAAGCAGGAGTCCTCCCCGCCACTCCCTGTCCTCATCCCGAGGGACAATCACTTCAAACTCTTTGTGGGATTCTCCCTTCTGCTGTGTCTGGAGCTGTCCTTCTTCTGCCCCAAACATGTTGACATCCCTTAGATAAAATGCCCGCACAGGCGGGTGTATTTTTTTAGTATGGATACCCATGGGAACAAATGTGACATCTTTGGTGTTGTCTTTTTCCCCACTTAACACTGAGTGTTCATCCATTTTTTTTTTTTAAAGCGTAGTTACTATTGTTTTGATGGGGTTCCCAGGGGAAACAGAAATATGCCGTTTTTGTTTATCTTTCCCACTCCTGACGTCCCCAGGTTCTAATTGGGTTTCACTTAATTGGGAGTAAAGAAGTCCCAGAAAATGGGCAGCTCTTTTGGTGTCTGGTCTTCAAACCACAGCAGTAACATGGAGATGCTACAAAGAGTACATAGGTCTGTGGAATGACATTCATTTGAACTTAAGTATTACACACACAAAATTCTTCCCTGGAAGTGTGGCATATTTTCTTGTTATGCTAGAAAAGCCTACCTTGAATTTACAAGTAGAAAATTCAGTTTGGAGAATCTAGGAAGTATTTTGAAGTTCCACTTAGTCATCCTTCATTTCAGTTTTATTTTCTGTGGTTTCAGTGTGGTTCAAAAATAAGTGAGGACAGCACAATGAGATATTTTGAGAGGGATAGAGACAATGGTCATATGACTTTTATTTATATTGTTATAATTGTTCTATTATTAGCTATTGCTAATATCTTACCTAATTTATAAACTTCATCATATATGTATAGGAAAAATTAGAGTATAATATGTTTTGGTGCTATTCAAATTCTTATGCATTTATTGGGTGTCATCGCACATAACCCCCAGAATAGGGAGGGTTGTTATATTTTAGCATTTCTAGGCTCTTTTCCACGTAACTCAAGAATTACAATGTAAATGCTAACCTAGCACTGGGACTCAATGGAAAGAAATAAAATTTCTAGTCTTGTCAGGTCATTGATTTTGACACTGACTTATTTTTCCCAAGGCTTCAGAAATCTTTGCAGCTTTTATCCCTCTTTTTCTCTGTTTTATTTTGAAAATCTCTCTGGGGAATCTCTTACAGATTTCCTTTTTTTCCCAATAAAGGTTAGAAGCGTCTTGAGAGCTTTTCAAGAATGCATGAGAATGACAGAGTAAAGAAGAGAGTTTGTTTTCAGAACAGTATATGAACTCAATTGTATATACAGAAACTATTATTTAGGTTATTAAAGAATGTGGATATTGATAAGTAAGATGATAATTGAAAGAAATGATACCTTTTAAACATGTTTTGTAGTTACTGTGATGCAGAGAGAAAAATCAATCACCTCTGTAATTGACGGTTTGCTCAATTCTCAAAGAAAATTTTATAGGGTTAGGACTACGGTTTTATATTTTAACTTAGGAACTTTGTTATACTGCTAATGTACATATTTATTTTCTGTGTTGTGTTAATAGTAGAATTGAGGCACCTGAAATGTAAGTATCTACTGCGTATGGAGTAATTCTAGCTTAATCAAAAATTTCCAACATCCTACAAAAAATTATATGTACACCTGAAATTTCAGTTAAAACATTTGTTAAAGTATGGAGACAGTAATCTTCTTAAAAATAAAATTAATTGTATGATACAAATTTCTTCAATCATTTAACCAATACTCCCGTCCCTTCTTTCACCAACACTTTTGCTAGATGCTATCAACCTAGCACTTCATGTTAAGAGAGCTTAGGAGATTTCTTAAGAATGATGCTTAAGAAATAAAAAGAAAGGACTACTTTTCTTTTTTGTTGACTAAGGCTAAGACGTTACAGAGACATTTTAAATTCTTGAGTACATAAATTGCATTTTAGGATGAAAGTGGGTATCAATCTCACCCAATATATACATGTATTTTTTGCTTTAGAATATATCGTCATCTGTATGAGTTTTGTTTATACTGCTTCAGGCCCTCCTGTAACCATCTCCAAAGAAATAGGTGCCATAAAATTGCAGAACTGAAACAAACTAGTTTCCATTTTAAATAAAGGGTTTTTAATTTGAGTTTTATAGACAGAACAGGAACAAGGAAAATTGCATCAATTACCCATTCTTTTCTTTTCTCCCCCTGGCATACAAGATTAAATATTCTCATGGGTGGAGAGTCCTCTTTTAGTATATTTTGAGATAAGTGTGACCTGCCTGCCTTCTCTTGGACTATGACTTGACTGCTGTCATCCCCCTGCACCACCTATTTTTTTTGAATTTATTTCCTGCATAGATTATGAAGGTTCAAACTGGAGTTCACAGTATTGGTTGAATAGGCAGGTGGGCACCACAGAAATCACCCTTTTCAGAAGCTCAGACAAATTAAAGAGTTCTTTCTATACGCTCATACCCACCAGGAGTCTCTCCTTCACTGTTTCATTTTCCAAAATCTGCTAAGTCAGAATTAGTTGGCTTTTTCCCCTCATCAGTTTATTTATTATTAAGATTTAGTTGGGGGCAGTGGAGAACTAACTAATATGGACTCTATTACTTTAGTTTGCTTTGTACAACACAGTTTGACTAATGAAGATTAGCAAGTTTTCTGGCCATGTCCTTATGACTAGCTCCCACTATTTCTGTTTGTTAAAAATTTAATTCATAAAGTATCTATTGAGGCTTACCATGTACCAGGTGCTTTTCTAAGTGCTGCACATATAACTATGGAGCAAAACAGGCTATGCCACTATTCCAATGGAAGTGCATTTTAGGTATGGGAGATAATAAATAGCTAATCATGTATGTCAAGAAGTGATAAATGCTAAGAACAGAAACAGAACAGAACAAGGCCAGGGGATCAAGTAATAGTGTAGTGTGTGGTGTTTTGAATAGGGCCACCTGGAAAGTCTTCTTTGGTAACCTGTAATTTGAGTGAAGCCTAAATGAAGTGAAGAAAGTCGTGCAGGTATCCAGGAGAAAATGCATTTGACAGTGGGAATAGCAAGTGGAAAGGCTCTGAGGCAGGTGCATGGTTGTCCTATTCTAGATTTAGCAAGAGGCCAGTGTGGATGAATGGAGGCAGAGAGGGTAAATGTGACAGATGAGACAAGGGAGAAAGGGAGGTGGAAAGATACAAAGTCTAGTAAAGTAATTTGCCATATAAAATGTCTGGTACTCAATCAAAGTATCCAGGCACATGAAAACATAAGATACTTTGGCTATAAGAAAATGGAAAGAGTAAACAATAGGAAAAGGTTCACAGATGGTCCAGATAACAGTGTTACCATGCGCAGACTTAAAAAGCATCCATGCCAAATGTATTTGTTGAAATTTAAAAAAGTTTGAGAACTATTGCAAAGGACTGAAAATAGTAAAGATGAACAAAAGAAAAATTTACAACCCTAAGAGCTATTATGTAAAATTCAGAATGAAGTCGATAAGATCAACAACAGATAATGTGTTATTAGAAAGAAAATTAGTGAACTAAATGGTAAGTTGAAAGAAATAAAATAGCCATCTTAGCATGGAAAGACCAAAGAATAAGATGTATGAAAACCAGTGTAAAAGATCTAAAAAGTGTAGTGAATAGAGCCCCAGAAAGAGTTTAAAGAATATTTGGAAAAATTAATGGTTGGGAATTTTCCAAATATGATCAAGAGCAGTAAACTACAAATTGAAGCTCTACAAACTGGCAGAATAAGTAAAAAGAAATGCATGTCATACTAAAACTATACTTTCCCCACTAAAAAAGAAAAAATAATATTAAGGCAGCCAAATGGAAGAGGATATATTACCATATTAGCATCAAATGACAGCAATACAACTAATAGCTACTTACAAAAATCAACAATGGATGGAAACCAATTGACTCTTTAGATTTCTGAGAGTAATAACTGAAAAGTTCATATTTTACACCCAGTTAAAATAAACTTCAGAAATAATGTGACATAAAGATATTTTGGAACGAAAAAACAGACGTCATAAATAGCATACACTCCTGAAAGATTCTAGGAAGAATTACATAGACAGGTAAATATAAGCTAACACTGACTAAATTAAAAAAAGCTATAATGTATTTTAAATATATGAAGGTCAAATAAGTCCCCAATAAGTAGAAAGAGAGAATAAAGAAAGGAATTCTAGGGCTCTTACATTGTCAGGGAAGAGACAGAAGTATCAATATACACTAGACTTGAATAAGCCAAGAATGCATTTTATGACCTCAAAGACAACAGGTAAAAGATAGCTTCTAAGACAATAAGGATAATAACAAAACAGGTAAGAAAGGAAACAAATTACTTAGGTGGCGCCAATAAAAAAAATAGATTTAAATGACATATTTTTAAAAGTAATATAATTGTATTAAATGTAAGTTAAAGGATAGATATTATCATACAGGATAATGAAACTAAGCCCAACAATATGCTGGTTAGATGAAACATTCAAAATATCAGCATGTAAAAAGGTTGAAAGCAAAAGACAGAGCATGAATTAGCCAAAGTAGGTTGGTTTTAGCTGTATTAATATTAGACCAAATGTACTTAAAGGCAAAAAAGTTACTTATGTAACATAAGACTGTGCAATGGTAAAAGGTTTAGCTCACCTGAAAGATATAAATATTCTAATTGTGATTGTACCTTATAACATGAACATATACAAAACAAAGATACAGAAAAAAAGAAATCTACAATCATAATGGGGCATTTTAATAAGCCTCTCTCAGGGTGCCAGAAAACAAACAGATCAGAATATTTGAATAAAACAATTAACAAAATTGATATTATAGAACACTAATTCTAACAACTGCAATATGTATAGAAAATTCATCTAAAACAATTAGCAAAATTGATATTATAGAACACCAATTCTAACAACTACAATATGTATGGAAAATTCATCTAAATGGCCCATATGCTGGATCATAAGTAACCCTCAAAATTTTCAGAGAATTAAAAACACAGAAAACATGTTCTCTGATCATAGTGAAATTGGGCTAGAAGCCAATCACACAGAATTAGGAAGTTACTGTATGTCTGGAAATAATTTACTAATAAATAATTCATGGATCAAAGGAAAAATCATAGGGTAAATTAGGAAATGCATTGAACCAAATGATAATAAAAATAAGCATCAAGTCTTATGCAAGCTACCAAAGCAGTGCTTATAAGGAAACACATTAGAAAAGAAGCAGGACCTAAAATCAATGATCTGACCATCTACAGCAAAAACATACAGAAGAACTGGAGGGTAATGATGGGCACCTGAATCCAACTCTCCTCACACATCCCCTTCCTAAGTCATAAGATCAAGGAGAGCAAATAAAACCTCACAAGAGCCACACTTCTAGCATCAAGAGGAGGCAGAGACTACTATGACCTTTGTATTTCCTGTTTCCAGAGAAACAAGCAACCACTTCCAACAGAGGTTACATTATTGCTATAAATCCATGGGGTGTGTGGAGTGGAGAAAGTTGACTCAGATGTCTGTAACAAAAGAGGCGAGAGGAACAGAGGACAGGGCTGAGGCATAGACAAAATCACCTTCACAACAAGAAAGGCCAACACCAAGGGTCCCTTGACAGGGATCTGGCACCCGGTAAATCACAGCACCAGTTACAGGGAAGGAGCTTGAAAGCCACGTTCAGAGGAGGCAACCTCAGGGAAACATTGCCTTTGGGGATAATAAGTAAAGAAGGTATAATGGGGGGAGGGGGGAAAGGCGAGGGGGAAATTAAGTCAATATTATCCACAAACTCTTTTGAGGAATGTAACAGATACGTTTCCTATCTGTTTTCCTAAAGATATATACAGAAAAACTTCAGAAAATGACAAATAGTGAGCATTTTCTATATTTAGGTGCAGAGCTAAGACCAAAATAAAGGGTGGGTCAGGATTGGAAAAGAGTTTGTAGACACTGCATGTTCTGACAAAGGAGAAATTATGCAGCTAAACTACTAAGAGGTAAATAGAGAGAGAAAAAGGGAAGTAGGCTTGACTGCTGGATAGGTAGTAGGTGAGAACCAAAATATTCCATTTAAATTGGCTGCCCAGACAGCAAAATGTAAGAAAAAAAGGGCTTAGGTGGGACGTACATGGCACTCCTCCTGGGTGAAGGACTCCATTACATCTCAGACTTTAACTTAAAAACATAAAACAATGTAATTTAATTGTATGTACCCTCATTATTAATCTGAATTTTTAAAAAATTTAGATGAATTTGGCCGTGCCTCAAAGGAAAGAAAGGAGGAAGGGAGAGAGGGAGGGAAGGAAGAAAAGAAAAAAGAAATGGGCTTAAGAACACAATAAAACGTATGTATGCCCGTAAAGGCAGCCAATAAAATAAAACTACAAATCATCCTAAAACCAGAAAAAAATTTTAATAAATAAAACACACCAAAGAGAGAAACACAGAATAATATAATTTACATAGCATATGCATATAAAATAAAAATACAGTATTGAGTTGAAATCAGGTGTATCAGTTATGTCAATAAAGGTGAAAAGGCTTAGTTTGTCTACTAAAAGAAGTTTTAAAATTGGCTTATAATGCAAACACCAATGCCTGTATATAAGAAATACAGCTAAAATACAGTGTTTGAAAGTTAAAAATAAAGGGATAAACAAGATGCAGCCAACAGGTGAAAAAGGAAGAAAGCAGATGTTCTGATTCTTAGATAAATTAAAATTCATACCAATAAAAATTAAATATGATATAGAATGATATCTTCTAATGTTAAAATAAAAGCTCAAATTCACTATGAAGATAATATCTGTGAACCAAATATTATAAGTTTTATATAAAGTGAAGAATAAAAGTAAAGTTCCTAACTAAAAAGCTTTCATTTTCTAAAGAACAAAAGAAACTCCAAGGAAGTACAAGGAGGAAAATACTAGAGATAAAAATTAATAAGGTAGAGAATAGAAAAGCACATCAAGTCAATAAGCCCAAATCCTGGATCCTTGGAAAAATCAGCAACAACAACAAAAAAATCACTAGCAAAAGTAGTCAGGAAGAAAAGTGAGAAAAAAATTAAATAATAAATGACTGGTAGCAATGATAACTGGTATGGGGAATTTAAAAAAAAATCAGATACTACTCAGTATGCCTTTATGCAAATAAAATTAAAAACTTAGATGAAATGGATATTTTCTTAGGAAAAGACAGTTTTCCAAAGTTGATCTCAGTAAAAATAGAAGGCTTAAGTAGACATATTTGTATAAAAGAAACATAAGAGTTATCAAAGATCTTCTGCATAAAAAAGATGACAGAGCCGGAATAGCTTTACTAATTTTATAAACTTTAGAGACCAATTAGTGCCATGCTAGCTAAATTATTTAAGAGAAAACATTTTAAAGTATACATTCTGTTCACAGATCAAGTATAACATCCATGACTAAATTTGTTAAATACAACACAAAAAATTATAGATAAATACCAATTATAAGTATTATTTAAAAAGTCTTACATCAAATATAAGCCAGAGAAACTTCATTTTACCCTAAGTAATATTCTATGGCTGAGTTGAATTTGCACTAACATTGTAAAGTGGCTAATATTATTATAGTAAATCTTATATAATTTGTCTTTTTAATCGAATGAGAAAGAAAAATCATATGGTTTTCAGGTGAATGATGAAAAAGCCTTTGACAAAAATTAACTCTCATTTGTAATAAAACCCTCCCCAAACAGGAATGGTTTCTTCTTTAACATGGTGAAAAATATGTGTTCCATTCTAATCCACCACTGTAATGAAAAAATGAAAAATGTCATGAAGATGAAAATGTGTTCTAGGAAGAAGATATTTGCAATATAAGTCTGACAAAGGAGTTAGATCCAAAAGATAAAGACCTCTTACAATTCAATTTCATTGGCATGATCAGTTTAGTCTCTGAGATAGTAGGTGTTTGTGGGCAGGAATAGACTACACTCTGTACAATTCAATTTTAAAAGAATAAACAATTCAATAAGAAAACTGCCTAAAAGATTTGAACAAATATTATGTAAAAACAGAGTGTAAGGACATAAAAAGTTGCTTAAGCATCATGGATCACAGGAAAATCAAATTTGAAAACTGCAAAGATATTCCATACACACCGATTAAATGGCTAAAATTAAAAAATCTTTTAGGAAATATTGGTAAGGATGTGAAACAGTGGACACTCTATATTCCCCTCTTAGGAGTGTAAAATGGTACCACGATTTTGGTAATAGTTTGGCATTTTCTAATAAAGTGCACATACTCCTACCACATGACACGATGCTTTCATTCCTAGATATTTACCCCAAAGAAATGAAAACATAAGTCCATGAACACACCTGTTCATAATATTCCATTCATAATGGCCCCAAACTGGAAGCAGCTTGGGTGTTCATTAGGAAAAGAGAAAGACAACTTGTGGCATATTCCATACAATAGAATACTGCTCGGAATTAAAGGAGACAGACAAACGATACATGAAAAAAAATATGAAAGAATATAAAAAATATTATTTTAGGTGAAAAAAGCTAAAAATAAAAGAGTACATATATTCCAGTTATATAAAATTCCAGCACAGGCAGAACTAATTTAAAGTTATAGAAAGCATTTAATGGTAGGTCTATTTTTAGATCTCTAAGTGTTCTCTAAACATCTTTCCAAAAGGAGCTAGTATTTTTATAGTTTCATGTCTTAAGTTTAAATATTTAATCCAGTGAGAGTCTATCATAGTTAGTGGTGAAAGGTGTGGATCCAGTTTCAGTCTTCTGCAGGTCGCCAGCCAGTTCACCCAGCACCATTTGTTAAAGA
>CAUYQV010012776.1:0-16204 GCA_963574575.1 Galagoides demidoff | reverse complement strand
TCCGCCTCCCAAATAGCTGGGACCACAGGCACCCGCCACAGCGCCCGGCCATTTTTTGGTTGCAGCCATCATTGTTGTTTGGCGGGCCCGGGCTGGGGATTCAAACCTGCCACCTTAGGTGTACGTGGCTGGCGCCTTAGCCGGTTGAGCCACAGGCGCCGATCCTTAAAATATATTTATATAATAGGAAGAAAAAGATGAAAACCACAGACACCATTAATTAGCAGAAATAGGGGAAAATTGACATTCTGCTCAAGAGCTTTTGTTATTGAAAGTTTATTATATCCAGATGCAGTCACTCTACCCTCAAAGAACTTCAGGCCTAAGCTGGGTCTGTGTCTGGGTCTGTGTTGATAGTCAGAAAGCAGGGAAGGATCTCATTAGCTGACCCTGAGAAGCTTCACAGTCACCGCCCCAAGCTCCATGCTCCTTGCTTTAGTTTTCCATCAAATCTCCAGGCTCTCCCCCACAGCTGACCCCACACTCCAACCAGAGTCCCTCTCCAAGGCTCCCCCTGCTTTACCTTCTCCTGGCCGTCGCCTATGTGCCTCCCTGGTCAACATGCTCTCCCCTCCCACCACCTCTCCACTCATCTTTCAAGCTCAGCTCATCTCACCTATATAACCTTGACTCACCCCTAGCCTGCCCCCCAGTTGGGACTTCTATCATCTGTTACTCCTTGATACTTTATTTTTTTTAAGACTTTACTATGCAATGTAAGGGCGTAATGTACTCAAAAAACATGCCAACCTTCTCCCATCCTGGCAGCACTAATTAACGATGGCCCTCTTTTCACTGATCTTTCTCATAATTCCAGAATCCTTTCTGAGACAATGCTCCAGCCAGTCACCTCTAATGAGCTGAAGTGTACAAAGGTAAAAGGACACTCTTCTGTTGCAGGTATGTTATCATCGGCTCTCTGAGGGTGGGAATGATGTTTATGTTACTTTTGCTGCCCCTGGCCCACCCCTTGTGCTTATGTGGCGGGCTAATCTTCATGCTGGTGCTCCATTCATATTTAGCTGATCAATCTCCATTCTTTGCTCCTAAGGAATAAGAATGGAGGCTTGGGAAGGCAGACATGGGATAGGGGCTGGTACAGTAGAGAACGCGTAACAAAAGGCAAAGATTCTACTAGTCTTCTTATGAGAGATTCTAATCTCTAAAACAATAGTGCCTAACTAACCAAAACAGGGCCTAGACCTCTGAAGTGTTTTTACTTTAATTACTCATCTATTCCCCTAGAAGATGGATATTTCCTTCCTATAACAGAGCCAACCCAATGAGTAAGATCATAAATTAAAAATTACAACCACAGAGCATAAAGAAAAATTCCACTTCAAAAAACTTGAAAGATCTACATTTTGCAGAATGTTTATCGGGTGGGTTTTTACATTGTCTTCTGGTGTGGATGAGAACTAAACCAGCCAGGGAAACCTTCCTTCCCCTTCCATCTTCCACACTGCATCAGCATGCTTCACTGCCATAGAATTCACTCGGAAATAAGTTGTCAATGTTTCACAGGATAGAAGAGTACAAGTTACCCCAGTGGGAATGGGAAAGGTTCATTAGTTCTGGATAGATGATCCAATCCAAACAAACAGTGATCGAGCATTTACCGTGTGGAAGGCTCAGTGAGATCTAAGTAAAACATATAAATGAATTCAACTGAAAAAAAAAAAGGTTATCATTTCTTCCAGACACTAAACACTACCCTGAGTTTTGACAAGATCTTCTTGCATGACTACTGGAGGAAGGTGTGCATGGCACAATGATCTGACTAGAATCACAAGTCCCTTCTATGCCCTCAAGCAAGTACAATTGAGTATTGATAAAGGGTCAAGTCCCCATCTAGGTGATGCAGGGGTTAAGACACCTCTACCCATTAGAAGCTTTCCACCTATTTGGGGAGATTGCTTTTAATAAAATTTGAAATTGGTATAAAGATAGATATAGATGTATTTGCGGTGTATACACATGAATGTTTACACATATAATACTTCTTAGCTTCCTCTGCCAGAGAACCTGGAAGCAATAACACCTGAGCCACAATGCGTAGACCCACTATCCAGAACTTGGTTTCTTTTCTTTTCTTTTTTTAAGACAGTCTCTGTCACCTGGATAGAGTACCCTGGCATCTTAGCTTGCTGCAACCTCAAACTCTTGGGCTCAGGTGGTCCTCTTGCCTTAGCCTCCCAAGTAGCTTGGTCTACCCTTGCCCTCCATAATGCCCAGCTCATTTTTAGAAGAGACAGGCTGGTCTTGAACTCTTAAGCTCAGGCAACCCACCCACCTCCTCGGCCTCCCAGAGTGCTGGGATTACGGGCGTGAGCCACTGCGCCCAACAGAAACTTGGTTTCTAAACATTATTGTTGACCAAAGGAATAAGGAGTCTTTGGGAAAATAGAAGACTACATGGCTGGGGTATTAAAGAATGAGATAAGCCTGGTGTATTTTGTTTTGCCAGAGAGGAAGCAAGTGCTCAAGAAATGACAAGGGTATGTGAAAAAGGTGAAGAGTCATCTTGAAGAGGGCTCACTTGATTTGGTCCCACTGGCCATATCAAGGACAATGTGAGCATAAAAATAAATAATGATGGATCCTGGAAGAAGAAAAGGACGTTAATGGAAAAACTGGTGGAATTCAATGGTCTGGAGATGAGTAAATAATGTTCCAACATTAACTTGCTAGTTATAGCAACTCTTCTATGGTCACATAAAATGTTAACATTAGGGGAAATTGGGTGAAGGAAACATGAGAAATTTGTACTATTTGTGAAATTTTTCTGTAGATATAAATTTGTTCCAAAATAAAGGAAAAAGATAGTAATGCTTATACCTATTGTACCATGAGTCTATGCTGATATACATATACACACACATACAGAGTATACACATTTTAAGAGAGGAAAAAACTGCATTAAAACTATACTACTTGGCTGGGTGCAGTGGCTCATGCCTGTAATCCTATTGCTCTAGAAGGCTGAGGCAGGAGGATCGTGTGAGCTCAGGACCCCATCTCTACTAAAAATAGGAAAATTAGCTGGGTGTTGTGGTGGGCATCTGTGGTTCCAGCCACTGGGAAGGCTGAAGCAGGAGGATCACTTGAACTCAGGAGTTTGAGGTTGATGTGAGTTAGGTTGATAAAGAGCTAGGCACTTTATCAGGGTGATGAAATAAGACTCTATTTCAAATTAAAATAGTTTAATACTCAAAAATGTACTAACAAGAAAAGATGAATACAAGTCACCTTTGAGTACCTCTTATAATCGTAGAAGTCAAACATGACTTGAGTACTAAAATTTTAATACAGTTTTTTCTTTTCTTTCTTTTTTTTTTGAGACAGAGTCTTATTATGTCACCCTTGGTAGAGTGCCATGGTGTCACAGCTCACAGCAACCTGAAATTCTTGGGCTTAAGCGATTCTATTGCCTCAGCCTCCCAACTAGCTGGGACTACAGGTGCCTGCCACAACGCCTTGTTGTTGTTGCAGTTGTCATTGTTGTCTAGCAGGCCTGAGCTGCGTTTGAACCCACCAGCCCTGGTGTATGTGGCCGGTGCCCTAACCACTGACTCTATGGGCGCCGAGCCAGTTTTTTCCTTTCTTAAAATATGTACACATTTTTCTGGCACCGTGTGTGTATGTGTGTGTGTATGGTATATATGAAGTGCAAACTTCTTTTTTATTTTTTTTTTTGAGACAGAGCCTCAAGCTGTCACCCTGGGTAAAGTACCGTGGCATCACAGGTCATAACAACCTCCAACTCCTGGGCTTAAGCAATTCTCTTGCCTCAGCCTCCCAGGTAGCTAGGACTACAGGCATCTGCCACAACGCCTGGCTATTGTTTTTGGTCGCAGCCATCATTGTTGTTTTTTGGCAGGCCCAGGCTGGATTTGAACCTGCCAGCTCAGATGTATGTGGCTGGTGCCTTAGCTGCTTGAGCCATAGGCGCCACGGCAAAAGCTTTTTCATAAAGTAGAAAGTCAACTAATAAAGGCAGAAGAGTCTGGGTGCAGTGGCTTATGCCTGTAATCCTAGCACTCTGGGAGGCTGAGGCGGGTGGATTGTTTGAGCTCATGGGTTTAAGACCAGCCTGAGCAAGAGCAAGATCCTGTCTCTACTAAAAATACAAAAAACTGAGGCAAAAAGATTGCTTGAGCCCCAGAGTTGAAGGTGCTATGCGCTATGATGACGCCATGGCACTCTATCCAGGGTGACAGCTTAAGACTCTGTCTCAAAAAAAAAAAAAAAAAAGAAAAACATTAAAGGTATAAGAAATGATGGAGTTAGAAAAATCACATTTGTAACCATTTTATTTATATTTATTTATTTATTTATTTTATGGAGACAGAGTCTTACTTTGTCACCCTGTGTAGAGTGCCCTGGTGTCATAGCTCACAGCAACCTTAAACTCTTGGGCTTAAGCAATTCTCCTGCCTCAGCTTCCCAAGTAGCTAGGACTAAAGGCACCTGCCACAATGACCAGCTACTTTTTTAGGGACAGGGTGTCGCTCTGGCTTAGGCTGGTCTCTAACCTGCAAGCTCGGGGTAATCCACCTGCCTCAGCCTCCGAGAGTGCTAGCTAGGATTACAGGCATGAGCCACCGCACCTGGGTTGTAACCATTTTCGTAATAAATGATTCAGGCAAGAATCATTAATAGGTGGGAAAACAACTAAATAAAAGATAAATAAAGGCTATTGTGCAGTTGTGAGGTTTTTACCAACATTCACTAACTACTTACTAATAAACAGAGATAACCTGGTAGAGACTACATCGAAACCAAATAACAAAAATGAACGTCACCTGTTACTGGACCAACTGACACTTTGTGCCTCCTGATATGAATTACTAAGAACACAGCACCACTTCTATATACAAATTATACATCATGAGGAAACATCAGAGAAACTCAAAATGAGGGGCATTCCACAGAGTAATTGGCCAATACTTTTTAAAAATTCCAAGGTCATGATCGACAAAGTAAGACTGAGCTATTCTTCTGCACTGAAAGAGGCCAAAGAGACATGATGAATAAATGCAACCTGTGATCTATTAAAAAATATGATTAAGACAACTGGTGAAAGAGAACGGAGTCTATGGATTAAATGGTAATAGTGCATCAATGTTAATTTCCCAATTCTGATGGCTGTACTTCTTTCTAGGAAATGTACTCTGAAGTATTAAGGGGTAGTGGGGCATTTTGTCTGCAACTTGAGTACTCAAATAGTTCAGGAAAAAAGTGCACACATGCACATACACATGTGAGTGTGATGTGTCAGTGTGTGTGTGGGAGAGAGGGAAAGAGAACTGCTAACTGAGGGACCTGGGTGAAGAATGGACAGGGTATTATCCAACACCTATAATTCTCCTGTAAATCTGAAGTGAATGGAAAATAAACAGATATAATTACTTCACAGAGAGACTTTAGGCTTGGTGAAGCTGAGAAAGGTGGCGGCTCTATTTTAACAAAAGTTATTAGAAGGAACTCAGAACAATGGGCAGAAACCGAGTCACCAGTAACTTCTGCCACTGAGAATACCACAGAATGGAGTGAAGAAAGGGCCATGTAGAAATCTCTTCTTCAAGAGTCAGCCAAAAGAAATCTCTATATTCCCAAGAGTAGAAGATAGACTACCTTCCTCCTTGAACATAAATACAAATTGAGACAGCCATTTCAGGCCTGTAAGGATGGCCGAGCCCAGCCTGCTGAACAGGTGGCACAGGGACACCATGCTTGCTGCCTCCTCCCTGGCTCTGCAATTCTCCAACTGATGCTTGGCTTTTGGCTGGGGCTGAGGCTGGTACTGCCAGAATGTTCCCTAGGCAGGTAGGAGGCTAGAAGATGAGAGGGTGGACCCCATGCCAAACCCAACAGAGAGCCAGTAACACTGATAAGGCTACCCACCCACACAGGAGTCCTGAACGAGATGAGAGGGTGGGGAGGGCAGGCATGGTCCTCAGCACCATTTACTTACTGCATGCCAAGGACCAATGTGTCGCCATGTTTCATCCTCACTACAAAACCTGTGAAGTGGGCATTATTACTCTCATTGTGGGAAGGATAAAACAAACTTGGAGAGGCTGAATAACATGCTCGAGTCCTGGGCCATTAAGCGTAAAGTTTCACATCCAGGTCTGCCTGGTATCGGACCCATACTCTTTCCACTACACCGACTTGGGTCTCTGTCATCTTTTCCTCCCTTGCAGATTTCTGAGTCAGAGCAAGAGTAGTAAATTGCACAAAATCAGTTCCTACCTTACTTCCTTCCCCAGCCTCAGGATTTTTTGACTGAAGGGAGAAAAGGGATTCCTAGAACTCCTTGAAATTACACTCAACACTTGTGGGTATAGGTGGATTTTATTTTATTTTATTTTATTTTTGAGACTGAGAGTTTGTTCTGGGTAGAGTGCAGTGGCGTCATTATAGCTCACAGCAACCTCAAACTCTTGGGCTCAAGCAATCCTCTAGCCTCAGCCTCCTGAGCAGCTGAGACTACAGATACTTGCCACAACGCCCAGCTACTTTTTCTATTTTTAGTGGAGATGGGTCTTACTCTTGCTTAGGCTGGTCTTGAACTCCTGAGCTCAAGCAATCTACCTGCCTCAGCCTCCCAGAATGCTATGATTACAGAGTGAGTCACCATCTGGTCAAAATTTTTTTTCTTGACAAGACTTTCTATGGCCTTCATTAGGTTCTTAAAAGGATCCATGTCTTTTAAAAGGTTAACAACTATAGCTGTAGACTTTATTTTGTCTCATTCTCTCTTTTGACAGATGAGGAAATAGAGTGCTTCAACTCTATTTTCTTGTTTAAACTCTTGCTATTTATTCTGGAGCAACAACAGCACAAACTTGACAGTTCTCTGAGTAGCTTCTCCTATTTCCCTAGTGCTGTGGAAACATCCTAGGGGGCCAAACAGCTGGGTGAGTGGCCAGCACTACATTTTTCATGGAGAAATGGAGAGTCCTTAAGGAAGTCGGGTCTGGCTCTTTGCCCAAAGTGTCATGAACAATTAGCATACTTTGTACAAAGCAAGGCCACATGAAAAGACTGGATACCAAAATTACACATATGATAATTCAGAAAAATGACTCTTTAGAACAGGTAGATTTTTTTTTTTTTTTGAGACTGAGTCTCACTTTGTCACCCCTGATAGAGTTCTGTGGCATCATAACTCACAGCAACCTCAAACTCTTGAGCTCAAGTGATTCTCTTGCCTCAGCCTGACTACAGGCACACGCCATAATATCCTGCTATTTTTTAGAGACAGAGTCTCACTCTTGATCCAGCTGATCTCAAACCCATGAGTTCAAGCAATCCACACACTTTGGCCTCACAGAGTGCTAGGATTACAGGTATGAACCACTATGCCCAGCCTACACCAGGTAGATTTTGGGAAAGGATCTGGTGTTAAATTCCTGGGAGGAAACTTTCTGAACGCAGAAGACAGGGTGCTCTTGAAGGACTGAGCAGTGATAGTAACCACTGATATTCTGTGTGCTGTCTGACTGGCCAGTGGGTAGAGGGGAGGGGGACAAGTGGACCTGTACAAGGCAAACTCTTTTGCATGGGAGGGGTAGGGCTTGCATTCGATAATGTAGAAGCTATTATATAAGTTCATTTTCTGGGATTAAAAATAAATTTTTTTTGGAGTCAGGGTCTTGCTCTGTCTTGTAGGGTAGCATCACCATGGCTCACTACAATTTGAAACTCTTGGGCTCTTCCTGCCTCAGCCTCCCCAGCAGCTGGGACTACAGGTGCCCACCACTAGGCCCAGCTAAGTTTTCTAATTTTTGTAGCGATGGGAGCTCACTCTTGCTCAGGTCTTGAACTCCTGGCCTCAAGCAATCCTCCCATTTGGCCTCCCAAAGTGCTAGGATTACAGGTGTGAGCCACCCTCCCTGGCTCATTTTCTGGGATTTTGATGTGAAGTACTTTGTAACTGGGCATAAAATGCACAGAAGCAGTCTATAAAATTAAATAGGTGAGTAACCATGTAGTGTTTCTAATTGAAACATTCTCTTAATATTTTGGTTCACTCCTGAAATATAATGGGAACAAGAATCTGTTAAATGGCATTAAACAGATTTTAATGGCATTAAAACATTAAAACAATAACAAAAACCTGGGCAATCAAGACCTAAATGCTTTCCCAGAGAACTCCCCTCAAGAACTTCCTGACAGCCACTGTTGTTCTTCCCTGTGGGCCACTTTCTGGTCCCTCCTAAGTTTGTTCTTTAGGCTTTGTGGCCTCCTCCTCCCAGAGTCCAACCCAGCCTATCTCCAGTCCACTTGGCCTGCTCCAGAAACCTGAGCAGAAACCTTTCCAAATCTGCCTTCCAATATGAATGGGCCTTCAACAGGTACTTTAGACAAAGACTGAGGAACAAGGAAGGGTCTTCTTCTTCACTAATATCGCCTCACAAAAACAATGGGCACTAAACCATGAACGCGCTCTTTGGCTGTGAAGAGACTTGGCTATGATGGGCTGCTTTATAAAAACCTGTGGAAGCTGGGAGTTTGTGAAAAGCATATACTATATTAAATGAATGACCCATAAAATGAAATAAGAATCTGTGTGTCCATACTGATATAAACCAACAAATGGGGGAGAAGAATAAAATTTCCTTACAGTGGAATTCCGATTAATGAATGTAGAAGAAATGATGGAAACAGACAACATTTGGCAAACACTACAGAAATAACTGCTTCAGGCAGGAATCATCAAGGGATGCTAAAATGAGTGGGCAAAAGTGTATGTTTACGTAGTCTGAAAGTATCAGTCCACAAGATACTGATTAATTACAAAGAGAAAAATAGTAACTTCTAGGGGAGGAAGCTGGAAGACACCACTTAAGCAAGTAATCAAAGTTATCAGCAGCAATGGGACAAACTGACATGATGTGGTTCCTGACTCAATGCACTAAGAAAACAGTATCACTTTCATGGTATTCTCACCAAAAAATGGACTTAATCAAGAAAAAATGAATCAAAATTGAGGGTTCAAAATAGCTGGCTTGGTGCCTGTAGCTCAGCGGCTGGGGTGCCAGCCACATACACCAGAGCTGGCAGGTTCAAAGCCAGCTTAGGCCTGCCAAACAACAATCACAACTATAACCAAAAAAACAGTCAGGCATTATGGCGGTGCCTGTAGTCCTAGCTACTTGGGAGGCTGAGACAAAAGAATCACTTAAGCCCAAGGGCTGGAGGTTACTGTGAGCTGTGACGCCACTGCACTCTACTGGGCAACATAGTGAAACTCTTGTCTCAAAAAAAAAAAAAGTTGGTCAACATTCTTTAAAAGTATTGAGGTTGCTGGGCATAGTGGCTCATGTCTGTAATCCCGGCACTTTGGGAGGCTGAGGCAGGAGGATCACTTGAGGCCAGGAGTTTGAGACCTTCCTGGGCAACACAGAAAAACCCTATCTATAAAAATAATAATTATTTTTTTAATTAGCCAGGTGGTGTGGTGGTATACAGCTCTAGTCCTAGCTACTTAGGAGGCTTAGGAAGGAGGATTGGTTGAGATCAGGAGTTTGAGGCTATGGTGAAGTATGATTGTGCTACTATACTCAAACAAAGACCCTATCTCTCAAAAAAAAAAAAAAATCTGACTGGGTGCAGTGGCTCACGCCTGTAATCCTAGCACTCTGGGAGGCCGAGGCAGGCCTGAGCTCGCAGGTTCAAGACCAACCTGAGCCAGTGCGAGACCCTACCTCTAAAAAATAGCCAGGCATTGTGGCAGGTGCCCATAGACCCAGTTACTCGGGAGGCTGAGACAAGAGAATCACTGGAGCCCCAGAGTTTGAGCTTGCTGTGTGCTATAACGCCACTGCACTCTACCGAGGGAGACAAAGTAAGACTCTGTCTCAAAAAAAAAAAAAAAATCTCAGCGTCATGAAAGACAAAGGAAAGATGAGAAATACATCCTTTAATTCAAGATTAAAGCAGAACAAAGGTCAGATAGCTAAATACATGATTATCATGGAGGACATAAAGAGACAATGTTACCTTCCTGATTTTGACAACTGTGGTTCCATAAGATGTTAACATTCTCTGTGGAAGGGTATATGAAAATTTTTTGTCTAACTTTTGCAACAGTTTGTAAACCTAAATTATTTCAAAAGGAAAAGATAAACTACACTTGAAAACATGTATATTAGAGATTAGGCTTTCTCACAATACCCAGAGCCTGACATAAAGCTTTGTGGGCTGACATATGGACTCAGCACCCCACATGGGAAGGGGATGCTGGTATCTACAAGGGATCTTATATTAGAATCAAACTCAGGTCTCTGAGATTCACAGAATGCTAACAATCAAAAGACATAAAAATATCTACAATGGGTTTCCAGGGAGGATCACAGGCATGGCAAGTCTCACTTTACCCTCTGGAAGGAGCTATGCCCTCCTAAGACCTAATCGTGACCAGAGGGACAAGAAATGCAGGCAGAAAACAGCAAGACGTTGATCACTCACTTGTCCTGGGACTCAATATACACGTAGAGATGAGGCTCAAAACACTTGGAAACAATGCCATGAAATGGATTGTCCGGGGCTTTAGGCTTCTTTGGCTGTGAAGAAAAAGAAAAGAAAAAGGAAACCCTATACTTGAGCAATTTTCGCAAATTCAAAGCAATTTCAAAAAAGATCTTACTTCAAAGTTCATTCTCAGCTGCTAGATAAGAGAGCACGCAGTGTAACTGAAGTGGGACTAAGTCCTGTGTCACGATTCATCCCTGTCCAGGAGCAAGAAGCTAGCTTTGTTAGCAATGCTTAGTCTGTGTGGGGAAAGATTTACTGCCACTTTGATAACACACGCATTTTCAATTTAAATCCCGGCTAATAATAGCACCTGATATTTGTATGGTTCTTTAGAGTTTATAAGTGCTTTCACGCAATCTAATTTTGACAGCCTCCATTTACTGATTGTTATTATGGGTAAGCACTTTGATACCAAGTAACAGTCATCTGCTCCTCATAGAAATCGTTATTACTACTATTTTATGCCTCAAGAAATGGAGACTCAGAGGCTTCTATAACAGTAGTGTGCTCAAAGGCACATGCAGAAGCTTTCTATTACTCAAACTACACTCTACTACATCCTTATTTTCCTGCAATGGTTGCAAGACTTTAGGATTTTATCAATAAATAAATGTAAAAAAAGAAGGGTAGGGAACCAATACAGGGTTGCTATTTATTTTGCTAATTTCTATTCTTACCAGAAGTTCCTAAAAAATTATTTTATACCTCCAAATTTTAGAAGGCTAAAATAGCAGCATCAAGGCAGTCTTTTCTGAGATAGGATTGCTGATAACCTTGTAGCAGATGTAGAGACGCATACAGACACATAAGACCATATTGTCTTTATTTTTTGCCTTATACCACTAAAACACCAGCCCAGCCCGGGTCCCCAGAATGTTACTTGGAAACCATTAATATATATAGTTTGTTTGGCAGGCATGTTAAAAACTATATTTGCCACTTAATTCATTTCAGACATCTAAAAAATGGGCAAAGATCTTCCCACATAGCATTCTCCACTCCTAAAAAATGTCAATTCTGTTTATTGTTAAAGGTCCACAAAATGACCCTGAGCCAAAGATACCCTATGAGGCTTGATAGCAGAGAAAAATCTGGGTATAAACTGTCACCCTCAGGTGGGAAAAGAGTAGGGAACTGGCCCCATATGTCTAGAGGTGGCAGGTTCAAACCCAACCCCCGGCCAAAAACTGAAAAAAAAAAAAAAAAGAAAGAAAAAATTAATAAAAATTTTTAAAAAAAGGTCACCCTCAACATACCTGTTGAATTAAACTGCTCATATCTTTTTTCTTTCTTTTTTTTTTTTTTTTTTTTTGGAGACAGAGCCTCAAGCTGTCCCCCTGGGTAGAGTACCGTGGCATCACAGCTCACAGCAACCTCCAATTCCTGGGCTCAAGTGAGTCTCCTGCCTCCACCTGCCAAGTAGCTGGGACCATAGGGGCCCGCCACAACACCTGGCTATTTTTTGGTTGCAGCCATCATGGTTGTTTGGCGGCCTGGGTTGGATTCGAACCTGCCACCTTAGGTGTATGTGGCTGGTGCCTTAGCCACTTGAGCCACAGGCGTCAGCCTAAACTGCTCATATCTTAAAAAAAAAATTTATTATGGTATGACTGATGTACAAAAAGCTGTACAGATTTAATGTATACATCTGTATGAGTTTGAGGTGAAATATACACTCACACAACCGTCATCACCATCAAGACCATAAGCATACCCATCACCTCCCAGCGTTTGCTCCCACCCCTGTTATTATTGTTACTTGTGGTAAGAATACTTAACATAAGCTCTACCCTCTTGAATTGCTCATATCTTTTAATAAATAATGGAAAAGCTAAGCCACGGTGACAAACAGAAAAAACAATGGTCTTTTCCTGATCTTTAAAAATATTTTTTAAAAAACACTGCAATGTTTAAAACATCTATAGAATGGGGGTGGCGGCTCATGCCTGTACCTAGCATTCTGGGAGGCCGAAGCAGGTGGATCGCCTGGGCTCACAGGTTTGAGACCAGCCTGAGCAAGAGCAAGACCCCGTCTCTAAAAATAGCTGGGCATTGTGGCAGGCATCTGTAGTCCCAGTTACTTGGGAGGCTAAGGCCAGAGAATCACTTGAGCCCAAGATTTGAAGTTGCTGTGAGCTATGATGCCACAACACTCTACCAAGGGCAACAAAGTGAGACTCTACCTCAAAAAAAAAAAATCTGTATAAACTGGTAATGATCATCAGGATATGTTGGCACCTGTTGCCTGATGGTTAGGGCACTGGCCACATACACAGAGGCTGAAGAGTTTGAGCCTAGCCTGGTACTGCCAAACAACAATGACAACTGCAACAAAAAATAGCCAGGCGTTGTGGCAGGTGCCTGCAATCCCAGCTACCTGGGAGGCTGAGGCAACAGAATCGCTTAAGCCCAAGAGTTGGAGTTTGCTGTAAGCTGTGATGCCATAGCACTCTACCAAGGGTGACACAGTGAGCCTCTGTCTCAAAACCAAAAAATAAAATAAAATGAAATAAAAATCAACATGTTAAAAAAAATCACCATGTGTATTTTGTGTTCAGCTTTATTGACTCACTAATTTACATGTACTTTCCCAACTATTGATGACAATATTCTACCACTTTATTATGACTACATTAAGAGATTTAAACTTTATATTATATTGATGTAAATTTTCTGATTTCAATTTGTGGTAAGTGAATGTCCTTCTTAGGAAACACATTCTTTTAGGAAAGCGCATATGCCTATGATTTACAAGTTGTTTTGGAAGTGGTGGGAGGCACGGGGAGGAAATGATCAAGCAGTGCAGCAACATGCCAACAGTTACTGGATCCAGGGGAAAGGTATTGGGAGTTCTTTGTAATAGTCTTACCATTCTTCTCTACTTTTGACATTATTTCTTAAAAAGGAAAGAACAACAATAAAAAGTTTTGGGGAATGGGTACCAGTGGCCTGCCAGGACATCCCAGAGATAGCAAAAGAGCACTCTACAACAAGGGCACATCACTAACACTGTGTGGCCCAGAGGACGACACTCTAAAACACAGATACCAAACCAGAATAAAGCAGGAGTTTGGATCGACTTCCTTGGACCCATTTCCTTGTTTAATTTTGGTTTGGAACAGTCACCTTATCACCCTGGGTAGAGTGTCGTGGCATCATAGCTCACAGCAACTTCAAACTCTTGGGCGCAAGCAATTCACCTGCCTCAACCTCTTAGGAAGCTGGGATTATGTGCACCTGCCACAGTACCTGGCTAATTTTTCTATTTTTAGTAGAGACAGGGTCTCACTCTTGCTCAGGCTGATCTCAAACTCCTAAGCTCAAAGGATCCTCCTACCTCTGTCTCCCAGAGTGCTAGGATTATAGGCGTCAGCCACCGCACCTGGCCTAATTTCCTGGCTTTGATAATGTACTATAGTCATGTTAGCTGTCACCCCGGGGCAAGCTGGCAGACGGGTGCCCTACACTTCTCTGTAATGTGTTTGCAATTTAGGAGTCTATGATTCCTTCAAAATATTAGGGTCTCTGCTTTTAAGGACCAACTTTCTATTGCACAGAGGAGGCAGACTTATAAGCAAAAATGGGCTTTGAAATGTGTGTGGTTTTGTTTAGTGTTCCCGCAAGAGTAAATGGTAAAATTTTTCTCAAAAAGAAAAAATAATACAGGGGTTCAAAGGAGGGGGCCCTGCATGTGAAGAAGTTTTAGGAATATCTTAATCTATTTATTTTGCTCAGCATTTCCTTATGTATGCACAAAAGTGATACATGATAAAAAAAAAATCTATGTCCAGCTCGGTGCCTGTAGCTCAGTGGGTAGAGCACTGGCCATATACAATGAGGTTGGCAGGTTCGAGCCTGGCCCAGGCCTGATAAACAACAATGACAACTGCAACACAACAATAAAAAAAAATAGTCAGGCATTATGGCAGACACTTATAGTCTCAGCTACTTGGGAGGCTGAGGCAAGAGCTGTGAGCTGTGATGCCACAGCACTCTACCAAGGGTGATATAGTGAGACTCTGTCTCAAAAAAAAAAAGTATGTCTCTATAAGTCTGAAGAGCTCGTTCAGATTCTAAGTGATCAAAGATGGCTACATGATATTCCCACAAACTCATCGCGACCAGTCTGCCACAGGTAGGTCCTAACCAGATAGTGGCATCCCACCCTGCCCCTGCCCACGAAGGTGCTTTTCTGCAGTGAGAAGGCACCCAGCTCCTCTTGCAGCATTTGTAATGTGAGAAGCAGCAAGACGGGAACAATGGGAGCGTTTGCTGAACGAAGTTCCCTTTTTTCTCTGCCCCCCACCCCAACCAAGCAGGGCCGCCTCCTGCCTCTGTCTGCTTGGTGAATGTGCTCATGTTTAGATAGGAGGTGCTGGAATTTCAGCTCAAACTTGGTGTCTCCCTTTGCACTATCCGGCTCCCCAAAGGGTTGATTCTCAGCTTAGAAACTATACTAAGTCATTTAGCAGTAGCATTCGGGCTGGATTTCTGCGTGTGTGAATTCTGTCCAAAAGCTGCAGCTGTTTAAGCTATTTCCTCCTGCAGTTTGATGGACTAATAAAAGGTTACTGCTTTCACAGTAAGGAGGTCTGCAGCTGGTCCCATTTCCTTTTATTACTATCCAATGTAAACAGATTAAATCTAACTGCTCGGATCACCAGAAGGGTGCATTTTTAAACCAGAAATTCCTTATTTCTTCTCTTTCTTTTACGCTTGGAGCACCCTCACTCCCCTTTCAGATGTCATTTTTTATCACTGGGAATATGTTGGCAACTGATTGTTTAGGCCCGCTTGTAAATTATTAAATAAATGCCTCTTTCAAGCTCACGCTCCCTTTTCAACAGCCAGGGGTAAATTGCAGTAGTGAGCAGGGAGTAACCTGTACCTTGAGGGCCAACTGCCTACTGGATACAATAAGGCAATGGGGTGGGTGACCCAGGGAACAGTAGGGCCTTCCCTCTACCCTCTGGCTGAGTTAGCCACTAACAGGGCTCCTGTTTTCCTGTGCACCCAGCTCCTGGAACCATGAGGCTGCTGGGAAGAGGGAGATCCTGGTGCTCCCACCTAATTGGCCACAGGCAAGACAAGTGCCAGAGAAGTAGTGGGAGGTCAGGGATGGCATTAGTCACTGGTGTATAAGTTCTATTACTAATGAGTAACAGCCTGTGAAATTGAGGATGGATCATCTAGGGGGTATTAGTTTCGTTTAGATTTTTTTTTGTTAAACAGACACAAAACCCCTGATTCAAAAGAAAGTCCACAATACAAAGTGACTCAAAATATAACTGTTCTGATTGCAGGGACTGAGGTCCCTGGTTTCCTCCAACTCCCCACAGTGACATCTGAGGGGGCACCAAGGAACACAGTTTGAAAGCCTTTAGCCCCCTCTAACGATAAAGAAACTAGGGGAGTCTGGAGAGTGTAAATAATCTATGTAAAGTCATGTGGTCAGTTAAGGGCAGACCAGAGTCCAGCATTTTCACCACCACATGACTCAGCTTTACCCCATGTATTTTTTTTTTTATTGAATGGTAATTATGTACATTAATGCACTTCTGGGGTACAGTGTGGGGTTTTCACATGCAATCCAAAATACTTCCATCAAACTGATCAACACAGCCTTCATGTCATTTTCTCAGTTATTGTTTTAAAA
>CAUYQV010012771.1:0-27044 GCA_963574575.1 Galagoides demidoff | reverse complement strand
GCCCGCCACAACGCCTGGCCATTTTTTTTTTGGTTGCAGCCATCATTGTTGTTTGGCGGGCCCGGGCTGGGGATTCGAACCCGCCACCTTAGGTGTACGTGGCTGGCGCCTTAGCCGATGGAGCCACAGGCGCCGAGCCAGCTTGTGTATTTTTAATTAAGAGGATTTGAGCTCTAATTGCAACCTCCACAAGTTTTCCTGGGACATACATCAGAGCAGATGGTAGGCACCCCATGTAATTTCCCTTAACAACTGTCTCCCGTAATCAAGACCATCCCTGCGCTAGTCAAACTGCCAGTCGGCCCCAAAAGTATGGCCCTGTGTTGCTCCAGCAGCTGGAGAGGCTTAGGATGACATCTGAGTCACTCTTTCTCCAAGTATCCAAGGGATGAGTTGAGACTTGAATGTCCATTTTACGTAGAATGATAGTGGAATTAAACACACTAGGCTTGACAGTTTACAAAGTGATGAAGGCTCATGACAGCTCTGAATGCATGCATTAACCCAGGGTTGAATGATTCATTCATTCATTCAATAAATAATTACTGAGCTCCTACTCTGTGTCAGATCCAGAGGGACTCAATGGTTATAAGGTTTGGGAACAGCTGTGTGATTATGGGCAAGTTACTTTACCTCTCTGAGACTCAGTTTTTCTCGCTATAAAATGGGAGTAATAATGCTTTTATTGCAGAGTTGTTGTGATTAAAAGAAATGGTGCATGAAAACTCTTAGCTCAGACCTCAGCACACAGCAGGTATCTGATAAATTGTAGCTACATTATTATGTCAAAGAGGATGATGTGTTTTTTGCCTTCAAGGGACTTAAAACTCTAAGGAAATGTGTTATGTTGCAGGTGCCCAGGTTGAAATCCTGGCTCCACCACTCATTGTGTGACCTTGGACAATTGCCTTCATCTTATGGACCTCAGTTTCCCCATCTGAAAAATTGTGGCAGTAATTCCTACCCCCATGAGCCTTATTAGGAGGGCCGTGCAAACAATCCAGCAAGTGCCTGGCACATAGTAGGCGTTCATCTCTAAACATAAGTTCCCTTCCTGTTCCCTCACCGTCATGATGCACAGTGGGACTGTCAATCAACATTTGGACCCTCCTCTTCTTTCACAGGTGAGGAAACAGGGGTCAGAGATGTTGTTGAGGTTAGAAGGTGGTCAGCAGAGTTCAGGGACAGGGTTCTTGGGTCTCTGGCGGGTGAACAGCTCAGGGCAGAGACATTAGGAGGCAGCTGAGGTCCTGGATGAAGGGCAGGTTTATTCTTTCTGTTGGGAACAGAGAATGGCCTATGCTCTTCAAGGAAGAATTTCCAAGCTTAGGGTCAGGGTCACCCACATCCTGAGAGCAGCCCCCAGCCCCTTGTTTCATCACAAGTCAGTGATTCAACATTTTCAAGTGATCTGTGTCTTTTCTTCCATTTGGAGATTTTGAGTAGATTCAGGGTCATCTCTGTAATATCACGCCTCCCATCTACCTTCACTATGCAGGGCTTTCCTTAAGAGGGTCACAAAGCACAGGTTGACATCTGGGTCCTGAAAATGACATGTTCTCCTGGACAAGTTCATCTCCCTAGCAGTCTCTGTCTCTGAAATATCCTCAATATCCAAGCCAAGAACAACTCTAGTCCTGCACTTGAAAAAAAATTTGGATAGGTTGCCAAAATTTAAGAGAGTTCGTATTAAGAAGCCAGCATTTGGACTTCTCTGGAAAAAGGCAGGACGTCTGTCAACACTGGGCCTGCATTCTCAGGGAAGTCGTGGGTTGGAGTAAATGGGGCATATACTCTCCAGTTTGGTGCAGTCCCTACAACTCCCTATTATTGTCCCTGATGCTGAGGGCAGAGGACGGCTGCCATATATTGTCATCCTTGAGCAACACATTATACCCTACTCACTGACATTAAAAGACAAGACAGAGCAGAGGTTCTCAAACTTGGGCATGCAACATGTTTACCTAGAGAACTTGTTAAAAACACAGAACGCTGGGCCTCACCTCACAGTTGCTAATTCAGGAGGGTTGGGTGGGGCCTTGAAATCTGCACTACTAACAAGAGTGAGCCCCCGGCACATTCCTGCCCAGGTGATGGTCCTGGGCCCACACTTTGAGAATCACTAGTGTAGAACAGGGGTTAAGAGCCAGATGGGTCAAGTTCAAATCCTAGCTTGTCCTTGTGACCTTGAACTGGTGCCTTACCCTCTCTGTGCTTCAGTTTTCCCATTTGTACAACCAGCATCCTACTGGCTGACCTCATAGGTATATTGTGAGGACCTGGAGAGGGCCTGGCCCTCAAGTGGGTCTCCATAGTATCCCTGCTAACTACTATTACTGTCAACACCTGCCTTGCTTCCACTGGTATTTGTGATCCTGGAATTGCTTTGACAAGCAGTCCAGAGCTTTCTATTTTGATGCTAACATTTTTGGAGGTAGAGTTTCTTCATAATTAGGGAGTGCCAAGGGAAGTGTGTCTTGCATGAGAACATTGCGTGTCATGATAGACTAAGGATTTAATACAGCTGTCCTGAGGACTCCCTGGGGGTAAGAAGGATGGGGACGGAGAGAAAGACACCACTTACTGCTCCCTACCCCAAGGCAGCGAGCCTCCAGAGGGCTAGGCCCTGCCCTGGTCCCTGCTCTGTCCTTGGGAAGAATCCAGAGCAAGGTAAAGGAGCCTCAGAAAGTGCCAGGCAGCCCATCCTCCAATCCCTGCCTGCCAGTGGGGGATGCATGTCATGAATGACCAAAGGAAATAAACAACATCTGGGCGCCCGCCTGCCCGCTCGGGCTGCCACATATGGGAGGCAGTCGCCACCACTGGAGTGGGCTCAGGAGAGCCCCCCGGCACATTCCTGCCTAGGGGGTAGATTGCACCATCCCTCTGGGCCCTGGAGATGACTTCTGGCTACGAGACTCGTGCACCAGACCTTTCTCAGTAAGGGAAGGATAGGAGGGAGGGAGGGGAATGTACACGGCCTCATGTTCAGCAGAACCTGATGTGGTCTTGGCTTTAGGGTCTGAAAAACCACCACTTTCTGGCTGGGTGATCTTAGATAGGTGGCTTCACCACTCTGAGCCTCAGTTTCCCCTTCTGTAAAATGGGGACAATGGTAGCAAGCACCTCCCAGGCACCTGTGAGGAGGACATGCACTCATCCATGCCAAGTGCTTAGTACAGCTAACGGCAGAGGAGTGAGTGGTGTTATTACTTCATCCAGGAGAGATGTTCCCTTGAGAGCTGAGGCCCAGCTTGGCTTGTTCCCTCTTTAAATCCCATCATCTTGCACATTGGAGGTTCCTGCTAACTCTTTTTTAAATGAATGAATGAGTGAATGAATGATAGCTTAATGGATGTCCTCAAAGACTGCTCTCAGGGAAATCAGTCTAGTTGGAAGGACCAGGCTTGTATAGATGTAGAGAAAGCTGATGACCTCTGTCCAGGGGCTCAGAGCCAAGCCTGACAGGGAGCCCATTGGCAGGTGTGTGTTCCCTGTCTTTCAGACCAGGTCCCTTCCAAACTCTCTAGGAGTCATTCTCTGGCCACCTCACTTGGGCTCAGGGAGGCAGGGAAATGCCCTAAGTCACAGCCACTGCTGGACAATCAGCTGGAATCTTTTGTAGGCCGTGGCAGAGCCAGGGTTCAAACCCCCATGTGTTGATTTCCCAGCCAGTGGTAATCCTCAAATTTAAACCTGCATCAGAATTACCTGAGGCTGCTTATTGAAAACAAGTGGCATTGCCACTTTTCAATACCTGCTGCTGGTTTAATGCTTACAGTGTGCCCAGCGTTACATGTGCATGAACTCATGAAAGCTCCAAAAACTACTCATGGGGTCAGCCCCAGCTTCCTAATCTGGAATGTGCACACCAAGTGCCCAGGGCTTTGAAACATAGATTTTGATACCAAAGGGCTGGGTGGGGCTTGGGCTTCTGCTTTTCTAACAAGCTCCCCTGGGAAGCTGGAGGTGCTGGCCCCAGACCTCAGCCGAGCAGCAAGGAGGAAGGGGCTGTTAGTATCCCTCCGTGGGCAGGATGCTAACTAGCATCCTAGTGGTGGAGCAATAGTTACCCCCACAGCTGACTCAGGCCATGAACACTTTCCCTGGGACATGATACTTTGCCCCTCTGGCCTGATGATGAATGGGGGATGTTGGGGGTGATATTTGGAAGGGGCAACCTGAATCCTCTCACTGCTCACAGGACAGATATTTCCCCAAGTGGTTCAAGTTGGGGACAGTCCCTGCCAAGCTCAGCATGGCAGGAAGCAGAGGAGCTGGGTTCCCATGTGCCCGAGCATTTGTGTGCAGACAGGTGAGACCCACCTCTAAAGGGTAGAAGGCCCCCAAGTGGCAGTGTAGAGAAAGTCCCTGTCCCAGAGCAGGCTGTCTGTGCCAGGCATCTTCACACCAAACCAAATCTCTGCTTTCCCATCCCTTAAGGCTGTGAATTCTGCCCACTGTTAGCTACTCATTAGGAGAAGTTGCATTTGTGTTCTTAGTGGGAGCCCCCAGGGCACTAAGCAACTCAGAGCAGCCACCAGTGACCTTCAGAAAGATCATATTTTAAAAAAAGGATTGTTATTGGATTCCTCATCATTTGGCAAGCAAGCTGCACAGAGGTTGAAACAGCTGAGATAGGGACAGGGAAGAGGGTCATCCCCTCCAGCTGGCTCCCCCAGGCCCATCTCCCCAGAGCTCAGCACCCTGTTAGCCATGAACACAGAATTGTCATGAAGCTGTCCTGAGCATGGAACGGTCACAAAACCAATCTGTCTGTGGAATTGTCACAAAACTGTCTTATGCATGAAAGTGTCACAATGCTGTCAAGTATGTGACACTGTGTAAGAAACTATCTTGAGATTGCCCTATAGGCAAACTGTCATGAAGTTGTCAGGTATGTAAAGTTGCCACTCATTTGAAAAAATATTGGGAAATAGTTCCTTTTTCTTCTCATGTGATGGTGATAGGTTTGCTGTGTGTGACCTTGAACGAGTTGCTGAAATGCTCCATGCTTCAAGTGACTGTATCTGTTGAATGATTGTTCAGGGCCAGGAGTGGACTCGGACAGGTTCTGACTCTTTCCAGTCCTAGCTCTGTCCCACTGTGAAGTGGTCTGGTGTGTGACCTCAGGTAGGTCCCTGGCCTCTGGAATCCTCTCTAAGCCTACCCTGGTTGCTGTAAAGTACCCTGAGACCTGGGCAGTTTATGATTCTCAGGGCTCTTTATCACTGTGGAGGCCTCTCGTGACTCTTGGGGATGCTATGAAGGCTTTAGCTCTGGCTGAGCAGGATGTGAGGACCCTGCCGGGACACCTCCGGCTAATCAGAATGCTCATTGTGACAAGATAGGGACACTCCTCCAAACCCAGGAGACCCTCATGAGCCTTGGGGAGTATGCAAGCTCCAGGAAAGGTGGGAGAAACTTTCTCAGGGGATCTGAAGGCTCATCATTCCTGAGAAAGCAACTGAGAAAGTGACCAGGTTTCGCAGTCTGCTCTAAGAATTACCTTCTCCACTTTCTCATGCTGAAGTCCTGTGATCAACAGAGCTCAGGGAGGAATTAGGACCTTGGTTCCTGTCACAGTCTGGACTCAAGACTCCTTGTGTGACCTTTGGCAGAGTACTTCGTCACCTCATGCCTCAGTTTCCCCATCAGAAAAACAAAGGATTAGCATGAACATTTTCTCAGTCAAGGAGGCCTTGACTGTAAGATGAAATGTGATATGGGGGCTTAATTCATGAAATGGATAAGAATTGGGGAGGTGTGGCTAAGGCCAGGGCGAGGGTGGTCTCAAGCCCAATTCTTTTGGTTCCTTTTGCCTTACTTTCTATGGACCCCCTGAGCCCCAATGTCCCAGAGTGCTGATCACAGTGAGAGAGGTGGTTAGTATTGTGGGGCAGTTAAACACCCTGGCTCTGGGGCCAGATAGCTTGGGTTCAATTCCCAGCATAAACTCTCGGCCTCAGTTAGCCCATCTGTAAAATGGGGATAATAACCACCTTCAGACATTGTTGCAAAGGTGGGGTAAGTTGTGGGTGTGGTGTGTTCTGAAGAGGGTTTGGCAGGTGACAGGTGCACAGCAGTGAGCAGCTGTGGAGCACTGACATAGGCCAGACTGTTGTGACAAGATGGGTCTTATTATCTTGTCTTACAGGCAGGAAGCTCAGGCATAGAGAAGGTAAGTAAGTTGCTCTGGGTAAGCGGCAAGCTGGAACTCAAAGCGAGGCAGTCTGAGTAACTGGTAGTTGTTATTGTAATACTTTAAGTACTGGGGAGAACCTAGTCCCCAGAATAGGTCCAACAAAAAAAGCCCCCTTACCTCATAGAATTAAGCCATAAGGGAGCTTTGGAATACAATTGGCTCCTAGTGCTGAGAAAACTAGGGTACCACAGCTTGGGTGTATCAGGGAAGGAGCCAGGTCTAGAAGCTGGGACTGACAGGCAGGTCTTCAGTCAGTGTGGGCCTCGGCACTGGGCCCTGTTGGTGTTCCAGGGACAGCCTCAGTCCCTCTCAGCCAGCACCCTGAGGACCTGGAGGCTCTCAGGGGTTGCAGAGGGTCAGAAATCCATTTTGAGCTCCAGCACAGGGCGAGCATCTTTGGGGGTCCTTTTCTGGGTCTGGTCTCTCCCTATGGCTTCCTTTACCCCTCAGATCCCAGTACAAGGAAGGGAGTCCTAGATTTGGAGTCTTGTCTATTTTGTGGGTCCTCGGGCAAGTGTCTCCCCATCAATGGCCTCAGTTTTCCGTCTGTCAAGTGGACAGTTAAACTCTGTGTTTCTAAGGGCCCCATATTGCTTATCCATCCACCATCCATCCGTTCATCTGGCAGATGCTTCTTGAATACCAACTATGTGCCAGGCTCTTTTCTAGACTCCAGGAGAATAGCGGTGAGGATAGGAAACAAAAACCTCTAATTTGTTTTTATTTGATTTATTAAATGAAGTTAACAGACAAATTAGAGACCTGTAGAAATATTTTAGAAAGATACACAAAATAATACTGGATTGGAAATGCACATTTCCCAGGGACTTGGTTTAATTCACCGACTTTTCAGCACCATGCACAGTGCACGGGGTACACAGGGTGCTCTGTAAATGTTTGTTGAATGAATGATCAGGACTTATCTCACTACTCTATAGAGCAGTGGTTCTCAACCTTCCTAATGCTGTGGCCCTTTAGTACAGTTCCTGTGGGTTGCGACCCACAGGTTGAGAACCACTTCTACAGAGTCTCATGAGCTCAGATTGGGACCAGATACCCCCTCCAATACTTACTGAGAGAGAATTAACCACTGGTACCCCCAACCCCCTACTGCCTCCCCAGCCCATGTAAGCCAGTGTCTAAAGAGGATTTAGGAGGATTGTCCAGTAGTGGTTGGGGCAGAGCAGGGGCACTTCCCCAACTCCCTAGCCTAGAGGGATCAAATTTGAGAGGGAAGAAACTATGAAGGATAGAGAACCTGCATTTCATCCCCTGGCTGAACATACACTTGTTGGTCTGTCCCTGTCTAATGAGGGTGAGTGGAGAATGAATGAGAAATGCAAAAGGGATAGGGCTGGTCATGGGCAGCCTGCACTGCTGCCAGCTGGCCAGTTGGCTGTCAACTTCCTGTCCTGATCAAGTGGTCATTGAAGGAGGCAACTGAGCCTGATCTAAGCTATGGATTCCAGCCCAAAGGGCGTGAGGCTGTGGGGGTACTATGTGGTAGTAGGGGAGACAGGGTGATGAGAAGAGGTCAAGCCCATGCTCCTCCCCCAATAATTATACCTGTGCCCCAATTATGGTGCCTGCCACACAGGGAAGACGAATGGAGGCAGAGAAACACTCTGGCTCCTGACTCCTTTCCTGCAGCTCATTGGAGATGGGTCCCAAGTTTTCCAGCTTCCAGTGCTGGGAGGCCACACCAGCACCAGAAAAGGGACAGCTGTCTCTGTCACCATTCCTTCTACTGCTCCCCAACACACAAGGAGGAAATAAATTGAGAGGGAGCCTCCTTGCACTAGAGGGAGTGAGAGAGCATGACAAATCTCCCCACAGGGCAAATCAGTGGAGTCAGGACTGAGTCAGTGACGGGGAAGAAAAAGGCTTTGAGTCAGACCTATGTTTTCTCAATACCTGAACATTATCAGAAAGTTCTGAGATCTATTCAAAGTTATAAAAGAGTGTGCTTTGGAGATATGACAGTGTATTATTGTGGGGGGGGGGAAGCAAGTATCACATGTGTAACGCTCTGTTACATGTTCAGTCTGATCATTAAGCCAGTGACACATAAAGCAGGCAAAGGATAACGATCCTTAACATACAAAGAGCTCTTACAAATCACTCTGCACCTCATCTGCAGAACAGGATGATGTATCAAAGGGTTGTCTGGAGCAGAGTAAGGGGTAACCTTACTCTTGAGGAACAACTCAAGGGGAGGAGGAATGAGCAAAGATATTAAAAGTAATTCAAAAAAGAAAGACGCATGGGTCAGAAACCACGTGAAAAACTGCTCCACCTCCTTAATTTTCAAAATGAAGATTACTATGACTTACAAGACAGGCAATCTGTAAGTGGCTGGTAGAATCCAGCATTTTCTTTTGAGAGGGGAGTTTATTATCTGTAGCATGGGGGGCGTGTAGTAGAAGCATTTTACAGATGGTGCCCTTATGTTCAGAGGGGAGTAGGCACTTATTTGGAGCCACACAGCCTCACTTAAGGGCGGGAGCCAGAGCCCAGGTCACTGGATAGGTGTCTTTAAAGGTTTATCTTCAGCCAGCTGGTCTGCCCCATCTGGCTTGTATAGCCTAGCACCCATCCTTGACTGGACAGCCAGGTCTGCTATATCCATCACTGCACCCTGCTCTGGAGCTAGGATAGCTGGGGCCCTTTTATTACAAAGGAGACATATCCTGTGTCACCCTGTCCTTCCTCATTCATGAAGCTCTGAATCAGCCTGGTCAGCAAGAAGCTGTGGAGGGTACAGGTAGGAACCCAAGGTTTAGGATCAGATAAACCTGCTCTCAAATCCCAGCTCCATACTTTCTTTCCCAGGACAATTACTAAACCCCAGTTTGCTCATATGTAAAATGGAGACAATTCTCCAACCACTGGAAGCTTCTTCTTTCCACAAATATTTATTGAGGGCCTACTATGTGTCAGAACTCTGTTTCAGGCACTGGGGATATGCCAGTGATCAAGGCCATCCTTCCCCTACAAAGTTGACAGACCATTTCCCAAAGGGGAAACAGACCATTTCAGACAATGGCAGGGGAATTGAATTAGAGTGAAGAGAATGATGGCAGGAAGGGCCTCTCTGAGATATACAGGAAAAGCACTCTTGGCAGAGGGACCAGCAAGTGCAAAGGCCCAGAGGCAGGCAGAGTTTGGTGGAAGAGGGCAGTGAGGCCATAGTAGGCGGTGAGATCTGAAGGTGGAGGGCCCAGACACCGAGGGCATATGGGCTCAGGAAGTTTAGATGGTGTTGGATCCTGGAAGGAGGCTTGGAAGCCACTGTGAGGGACAAGTCTTGGGGCATCCATCACCTTGAGAGCTGCCTTTGGCACTGAGGGAAGAACTGTGGAGCAAGATGCCAGCTGGGAGTCTGGGGCAAGGTGTTGGGGCCATCCCAGCAGCCTAGGTGAGGCTAGGAGCTGTGAGAAGCAGGCAGATGCAGGGAAGGAGGACAGGCAAACCTTGCTTGTGGGTTACTGAGAATGAAAGGGGGAGTGGCCTAGCTTTCAGCTTATCATGCAGGGGGTGCTAGGCAGGTCTTGGTCACCTGTCCTCAGCTTTACAGAGACTAACCCTAGGACCCTGTGACTGTGCCTACCCCAAAAGCACCTCCACAAATGCCCGATGTCTTCCACCTCACCCTGTCATTGGTTTAAGCCCTGTCTCCTTGACTATTGATATCTCTTCACTTCCACAGACGGCTGGGGTGAGGTACTTGTTCAGGGCTCCCTCTGGTTGTTTTTAGGCAGACTGTGCACGCTTTGTCCCCCAAGCTGGGGTGAAACCCAAGGTGGCTGGTATCTGGGTGGCTCCCTAACTCACTTTCAAAGTTGAGAACAGGTATAAGTCACAGTGACATCTGCTCAGGCTAGGCCCCCAAACAACTACCCCAGGCAACGGGGAGACAGGAGGCAGTGCCAGGCTGGATGGAACCCAGGTCATACACAAAGGTCTGAGTCCCAGCTCTGCCATCTTGACACTGGGCAGGCGCTGTGACCTCTCTGAGCCTTTGTAGCTCATCCGCAAAACAGGATGATGTATCAAAGGGTTGCCTGAGGGCAGAGTAAGGGGATAACCTGGGAGCACCTAGCATGCCCGCTCATTTGTCAAATACTTGCCAAAGGGAAACCGACTGTATCCTTGTGCTCTGCCCTGGGTTTGGCCCACCTTGGCTCAGTGAATGAGAGCTCCAGCTTCCAAGCCCGGACTCTGGGGGTGCTGTGGGGACCTGGGCAATTGACTTCACCCACCTGGGTCCTACTTTTCTCTTCTGTAAAAAGGGTAACAATCCCCTAAGATTATGCACAATGCACACAATGCAGCTGGCACACAGCAGGTGCTCAATAAATGGTATGATGCCAGGGGGAAGGAGCTGGAGGGAAGAAGTGTGTTGATTTAAAAAACACAAGGTTTATATTTTTAAAAAAGGAGAGCTTTATTTCTCACCAAGAGATCTCAACCTGCAGTGGCCACTCCGACAGGCTGGGAAAGTACTCCAGCCACAAGGCAGGGATGCATGTTTCAAGAGAACGTTTCATACAGAGCAGGGTAGCTAAATATACATATTTAACAAGCTATAGGATTCATGAATATTTATGAAGAGAAACACGCATGTGTAACTGTGCTTTACACTTCCCATCCCCTTGTGGCTGGGAACTCAGTTTTAAGGTTTTTTCCTGGGATGTCCTGGCTGCAAGGTGTCCCTTAGTTAGTGGGATTTTGTTTTTAGTTCACCAAGGGAAAGAGGCCCATTGTGTGGTGGGGGCAGCAGGAACACAGGGATTGGGGGCCTTGCTGGGGCTCCACCTGGGAGAACTCTCCTGACCCTGGGGTACTGTCTCCAACAAATCCAAACTCACGCAGCTGAAGAAATCTGGGCTTGCACAGGCCTGGAAATTCTGTGCCCACTCTCAGTGGGCCTCAGTTTACCCATCGGCAAAATGGGAACCATAATGCTTCTTGCTCAGTTATGACCAAGATTAAGGGCTAAAACAAAGATGGGCAGCCACAGCTGTCCTACCCCCACCCAATTGGATATGCTGGTTGCTAGGAGCTCTGGCAAATTTTTGAAGGGACCAGAACTGCAAATAGTAGAACCAGGATAACACTGGCTGAGTGTGTATAGTGCTCCAGGCCCTGTGTTTCCTAGGTCCTTGGGTTAAGTCACTTTAAACCCACCATAGCCCACAGCCCTACAAGATGGACTATACTTAGTCCATTTCACAGATGGGAAAACTGAGGCCAGAGGGGTGAGGACTCCAGGCACTTGCAGTGAGGGGCCATGCAGGCTTCAAACCTGAGCCAGAGCTCTTAACCTCCTGTTATTGTGGAGCCTGCCATCTGGTCTGTCTGCTCCTCCTGGCCCTCCAAAAACAGACAAATGTGAGTCTGAGGTGCACCAGGATGGACACTTAACTGTCTGTGAGGGCAGAAGTGAAGGAATTATATCAGCCAGTCAAGGCAGGAGGGAGAGAGGAGGCTACAGGGAGCAGCTCAAAGCCATCTATAGTCTGGAACCAGTGGCACTGTAGGGATGGAGCCCTTAGCAGCACCTCCCAGCCCTTCAATAAAGTCTGCTTTGCACACAAACATTCACATTTCTTTTCTTTCTTTCTTTCCTCCCCCTAGGGGTGGGGGGTTGTTGGTGCAGTGGAGTAAGATGGTCTACACGCTGAAGTGACTCAGCCATGAGGTGAGCAGGAAATGTACGAGCTGCTAGCTGGGGATAGATACTTTGGCTCCTTGGGGGACCTTGAGCCCTTGTGGGATGTCAGGGTGTCCTTCAAACCAAAGTCACTGGCTCTAGGGGTAGGGAGTCCCCACCTGACATCTCTTTTGCATTAACCCCCCCACCCCCGATGTTGAGCCTGCAGGATGCGGCTTACAGCAAGTGTTGCTTACAGCAAGTGTTGCGCAGATGTGTGCTAACTGCATGCAGAGATCCCAGGGGAGGTCAGGAACCAGGGTGAGGAGAAGCGTCACCCGTCTTTACGAGTTCCAGTAGTGTCCTTAGGAAGGCCGGGGGATTGCTCCATCAGAGCTAACGCTTGCTGGAAGAATTGCTCAGGGGAAGGGCTGTCCATGCAAGGAATAGCCACATCCTAGGGTGTGGCATCTTACAAGATCTTCTTATATGGATTTTTTATAAGAATAAAAAACCTAGACCATAAGGCAGAACAATTCTCTTTTCCTCCCCTCCAAAGACAATGGATCTGACCATTTTAACAGTATGCTAAGTTAACAAGTTCTACTCTCCAAAGGTGAGTGAGTGCTCAACAAAGTTAGTGGATGAGTGTCAGACTGAGAAAGACTTTTTTGAGGCAGTCTCACTTTGCCGCCCCAGTTAGAGTACCGACCGTGGCATCATAGCTCACAGCAACCTCAAACTCTTGGGCTCAATTAATCCTCTTGCCTCAGCTGCTCAAATAGCTGGGACTACAGGCGCCCACCACATCTGGCTACTGTTAGAGATGCAGTCTTGCACTAGCTCAGGCTAGTCTTAAACTCCTGAGTTCAGGAGATTCACCTGCCTCGGCCTCCCAGAGTGCTGGGATTACAGGCTTGACCCACTACCCTGGCCTCAAAAAAGATATTTTAAATGTCAAAGTCAACAGGGCATTCATACGTAGATTAGTACAAGGAAGCCCTATTAATAAAAACTGCATAATTAAGATAAATAAAAAGTTTTTTTTTTTTTTTTGCACTTTTTGGCTGGAGCTGGGTTTGACCCCGCCACCTCCAGCATATGGGGCCGGTGTTCTACTCCTTTGAGCCACAGGCTCTGCCCGATAAATAAAAAGTTTTAAAACAAAATAACGTTTGAAAACAAAATGAAATAATAAAATAAAAATTCAAAAACAAAAACATAATAAAATATGAGAATTCATTAAAATAAACAATACATTTGTAAACCAAACAAATTAAATTCATAAAAATAGAAACTTAAGAAACGAAATTAAATGTTTAAATAAAATAAAATTTAAAAGTTAAAAATAAATGAAAGAAAAAAATGTTTTTGAGACAGTGTTTCACTCTCTTGCCCAAGTAGAATGCAGTGGTGCCATCATAGCTCAGTGCAACCTCACACTTCTGGGCTCAAGCTATCCTCCTGTCTTGGCCTCCCTGAATAGCTGAGAATATAGGTGCCTGTCATGCCTGGCTAATTTTTTCTATTTTTACTATAGACAGGGGTTCTGGCTGAAGCTGGTCTCAAACTCCCGAACTCAAGTGATCCTCCCACCTCAGCTTCCCATAACACTAGGATTACAAGCACGAGCCATTCTGCCCAGCCCTTAAGAGTAAAGATAAGAAAGCAGCAATTTCTAACAGTTTTAAAAAGGAAGAAAAAAAATAAAGGAAACACACACAATGACAGCAGGGTCTCGCAAGATTGATGCTGATAAAGTGCTATAAATTAAGGTGTCCCATTGGCTCAAATGCCTGAGGGGATGGCAAGTGAGGGAGCAGGGTGGGGTGGAGGAGGAGGAGGAGGAAGGAAATTGTCCCAAGGCAGCATCTAACTGGATTGCTGTGGGCAGAGGGCAGAGGCTCTACCACCGCCTCGTCCATAAATACCCATCATATCATTTATGCATTTGTGATGTGCCAATGTCTCTCTCACACACACCCACACACACATATGACAGCATTCCATCTTCCCTGCCATTCTCTAAGGCATGCTCATAAAGGACAGAGGCTGAGATAGGGTGGGTCACTGTGCCACCGTCACACAGAGCTTAGGACTACCCTATCCTCTGTGGCCTCCTCAAAATGACCTTCTTTTGACAAGTTAGATCTGCTGAGGACGTTTCAGACAGAGGCAGGGCCATCCCTGACATCAGGCTTGAACACTCTGTACACCAGAAAAGAACCCCCCCTCCCCCACAGTGATGCATGACCAAGATCGCCTGTGTTTCAGGTGGGTCACATCATAGTCATCTTGACCTTCGTGAAAACTGTACAGTATAGATGATATTATTGTCCCCATTGTACTGACAGACAACACTGAGATTCAAGAGTGGAATACTGTCGCCCCAGCTTGGCAGTAGCTGAACTAGGAGCTAAGCCCAGGCCTGTCATGTTCCAAATATCACACTCCATGCCTAGCCCCAGACACTCTAAACAGTCACTGACCGAGTCCTCCCCGTGTGCTAGGAATGCCTTGTCTGTGTTTCATTCCCCATTTTGCTGACAGTCAACAGGGGCACAGAAGGAGAGGCGACCTGCCAAAGGTCACTCAGCTAGTGAGTGGCAGAGCCCATGGCCTTTGTGACAGCCTGTGGGCCCCCTGTGTTCATCTGGGACTTGCTAGAGACAGCTGTACCCACTTGTCCGCATCAGAAAAGGGCTTGGAAGGGCAGTTGTGACATTCCTTTTCTTCATGTCTCCAGCCTCGAGGATGTGGGCACCACTGTTGGGCTTCAGGGAAAGTGGAGATTTCTGACAAAAGGGAGTGGTTTCCCCATGTGGTCTGGGTCCCCTGGGCTTAGGAAGACCCTTCTTTCCAGCTGGTGAAACAGAAACTCCCACCCACAATGGCACATCAGAGCCCCCACGATCCACAGAGCAGGGGCCTTATGAGTCACCAGCATTAGTACAAGAAATTATTCCAGGGCAGATGGTGACGGTCTAGCCTGGGGCAGCACTGCCCTGGAGAAATTAGATGGTAACCAGGCCATTCCTTAAGGGATCTGGAAGAATCTCCAAGGGTGGAGCCGAGGGCATGTGTGTCCTACATGCTGCTAACTATCGCACAGGGCTAAGAATGGACACCCCAGCCCACAGAGACCTGGGGGTACACCCAAACCTCTCCCTGTCCTGGCTGTGTCCCCTCAACAAGTTGATCTCCCTCTTTGAGAGTGTAGGGCCTCATCTGTAGAAAGATGAGAATAGGATCATATGACTACATTGGGCTATAATATGGAGGAATTGGGAGAAGGCCTGGGATGGTGGTTATGACCCAAGCTTTGGAATCAACTGGCCAGATTTAAATCCTGGTTCTTGCCACATTTACTCTGCTAATGTATCGGATTGAAACAATAAGAAATTGCTAGTATTTATCTGTTTTCAACTTACAAATAATGCCAATTTCATATACTTCATCTACCATTTCTCTCAATTCAGTTTCCTCCTCTGTAAAATGTGACAACAACCAGTGCCCTCACAGGGTTGTGTGAGGATTAAATGAGGCTGGAGGCAGCTGAGCTCTGCAGTTAGCACCGGGCTCTGGGACTAGGAAGGATCTGAACTTTGGCTGGGTGGTCCTGAGCAAATTACTTAACCTCTCTGTGCCTCAGTTTTCTCATATGCAAAATAGAGATTATACCCCTGCCCACCTCACAGGTTTATTAAGAGAACTTAATCAAATAAACTTACAGTTTGTTAAGAGAATCTATAAGAGATTCTATCTATAAAGTACTTTGAATGGAGCCTGACATTGTTAAATAAAAGAATGCAGGTAACATCTGGCATAGAATAAATGCTCCATCACAAAACCAAATTGAAAAGAGACTTTTTAAAACTGATGCTGGTGAAAGTTAAATAAAAAACTTAAACTTATCTTTTTTCTTACGTTTTTAGGAACATATATGGGCATTAGAGATATAGGTAGGGTGTGCTCCTGGGTGCTCCCTATGCTTAGGGCCCTTCTGTCCTGATGGTGCCCGGAGCCAATGGATCTGAGGGAAACATTGGGTTCAAGGCTGTGATGGCTCCATGTCTGGCCTAGGCCTCACACAGTCCCTCCCAGGAAACCAAACAGCCAAGACACAGACCCTACGTGGTGGCCTTTAAGAGGCACCCAGCCCTGGGCTGGCCTCTAGTTATTATAAAAGCTCTGCAGACATTCCCCAGTCTGGGAAAATCTCCTAGATTCCATCTCCCCTTGTGACATTTATCCCAGCACTGGGGAAAAGGCAAAGCAGACAGCACTCCCAAGCCACACAGGGGAAACTGAGGCTCTGAGAGGCTTTAAACCAGACCTGTCAGGTCCGGTACTCTAGGCTGCTTTCCTCCACTTATTCAAAGTTGCATTCATCACCCCTTCTTACTTCCATCCACAGCTGGGTCACCGTGGGTAGGGTGCTTTCCTGCTCAACCCTCCAATTTTACAAGTATTAGTCTCTTTTTAGCCCTAATACCCCACTGTTCTATAACCTTTCTCCAAAACTGAAGGGAGGAAATGAAAGTTAAACTGCCACACAAACTGCACAGTGCCATACAAACGAGGGTGGTTAACAACAGCATTAGATGGGTTTTCTGGAGAAGTCTACAGTAGGCAGGACTTGCTCCTGTGGGTTTTGGAATCTGGAAGACCCAGGTCACACACATATTTGCTATGTGACCTTAGATAAGCCTGTCCCCATCTCTGAACCTTTCCTCTTCCATAAGGGAGGAGGAGGGTGGGGGCGCCCATGTGCATCAGGTAGGGCTGGGACGAGGGCTCATGAGAAAGGAGTAAGCAAAAGGCCCACGGTGGCTGTTCAGGGGTGCCTAAGGAGGGAGGCTACTTAGGGTTCCAACGGGTCATTCCACCTTCCAGGGACCAAAATCCACACACTGGGGAAAGACGTGGCTGCCAGATTCAGGGTGATCAGAAACAAGGGTCTAAACTAAGGACTTGCAAGTGTGTTTGGAGAGGCTGCTGCTTACTGGGCAATTCCGGGGAAGTGTTTGGAGCTCCAGAGCCAGACACCCTGGGTTCCTAGCCCAGCTGTCCTGCCTATTGCTGTGCAACCCACTGGGGCTCAGTCTCCTCATGTGGAGATCAGGACAGGGATCCCCCTGAAACCTGCCTCTTACAGCTGTCAGGAGGGCCTGCTTGAGGTCACAACTGAAAATGACTAAGCAAAGAAGACAGGCCACTCAAAATGGTAAAAAATACATTTTTATGTAAGTACACACGTAGCACACAGAGTACACACAATGGTACACACACTCATCCACATGCACACGTCCACATTTATGTGCATAGCCCCCCATATGTGCATACACACCACTCATTTGTACACCCATTTATGCACAGATGTAAACTGAAACACATTGCTCAAAATACTAATCTTCTTTTTGCTTGAGACAGCGTCTCACTTTGATGCCTTGGGTAGAGTGCCAAGGTGTCATAACTCACGGTAACCTCAAACTCTTGGACTCAAGTGATCCTCTTGCCTCAGCCTTCCAAGTAGCTGGGGACTACAGGCATCCACTCCAAAATCTGGCTAATTTTTCTATCTTTAATAGAGATGGGGTCTCATTCTCCCTCCCCCAAGGCTGGTTCCAAACTTCTGAATTCTCATCCACCCGCCGTGGCCTCCCAGAGTGCTAGGATTACAGGCTTGAGCCACCTCACCTGGCCCAAAATACTAATCTTAACGCTCGCAATGCACTCTGATACCTTCTAAAAAGGAGGCAAACTGAAGCTTGGACCAAATCTGGCCATTTCTGTGTGGCTTGTGAGCTAAGAATAGTGGAATATGTGGCACATCATCTGTGGCCCACAAAGCCTAAAATATTTAGTGTCTGGCCCTATACAAAAAAAGTTTGCTGGTGTGACCCTATTTTATTCAATTCTTTTCTGTTCCTTTCCGTTTCATTCAAAAATGCTGGCTACGATTTAGTAAATGTGTTACCCTGATCTGCCAATGGACTTCAAACCATAGTTTGCAAAACTTCAGGTTCCTGTGAGCTTCAGGTGTTTTTCCCTAGATGGAAGGATGGATGGATAAACCTTAGCCCTCTGACACCTTAGCCAAGCAACATCCCCTCGCTGAGTGTCCAGTTCCTCAGGGGAGGTGGGGGCCAGCCCTGGCCTGCCTCTCAAGGCTGTGTTGAGGAGCAACCTCAGGAGTCCTGTCCATGATGTTCTCGCTGATGAATTTCAAGGAGACACTGGACCCTCAGACAGCAGGGATGGTGGAGCACTTATCTCAACATCTAGCCCAGGCCTGGCCCCCAAGGAAGGACTCAGGTACCCAAGGCCCTCCATAACTGCACTCTGGCCCTGTCTATGACACAATCAGACCTTCACTTCCCCTGGTCCTATGATCCTTCAGGTTCCCACCTGGCAAGACTCCCCTCTCCTCTTGCAGGAGTCCCCAGCCTGCTGCCACCTTTGCCTGACAAAATCCTACCCTTCAGATGAGGCTCCTCTCAAATGCCTCCGCCCTGTAGCCCTCAGCAAATCCTGACAGGACTCATTTCTATTTCTATGCACAGGCTTTCAAGCCTCCAAAACTCTGAATCCACATTGTAGCTCAGGTGCTGTGAGTTTCAACACAGGCCATTGATCCTTTCTGAGCCTCAGTTCTCTTGTCTGGGAGAATGGGTATAACACACAGCAGTGGCAGAGTGAGGACTCACAGCCCCACATGCAGAGCTCCCAGCAAGGGGCCAGGCCTCCCCCAGTGGCCTCCAATGGTTGAGCAGCAGGGTGAATGGTTTCCATCCATGGGAGAGGGAAATGGGGCAGCGTGAGTTGAAAGTAACATCTTTGCAGCCACCACGGCTTCAGAACTGCTGAGAGAGGGCACATGGAGCTCGGTTGAATGACCACCTACAATGTGCCAAGTATTCTGCCTTCTGTGTCTCAATCAGCCCCCATGAGATGAAGGGCCCCTGGCCAAGAAGCCCAAGAAGGCCTTCTACTGAGACATAGCACTAGCCCTCAGTGCCCAATTATCACCCTTACTCTGCTCTGCAGGAATCTGTTCTCCCTTTCAGAACTGTCCTGTCATCTGAGCCTGGCTTCACCTGGATGACAGCATTCATGGTCCTTACCTGTCTCTGTCCCTGCTTGCTCAGGTCTCAGCATCTCTGTTTGTGTACAGGGGATAGGCTTTACAGTCTACATAGAAGCATTACATTCAATCCATATAACATAACGTCTGGCATGGGCACTGCCGCTTCATTTTACAATAAAGCAAGGCAATAAAATAGGCAATTCGGCCTTCGGAGAGGGAAGAAGTTTTGCTTGGGATACGCAGCAAGCATGAGGCAGAGGTGCGATTCACCCTACGTGAGACTCCCTCCCCCAAGTCCAGAGCACTTCCCACTCTGATGTAAAATGGGAAGGGAAAGGGGGTGAGTCCTTTTGTCCTTTTTTTTTTTTTTTTGAGACGGAGCCTCAAGCTATCCCCCTGGGTAGAGTGCCGTGGCATCACAGCTCGTAGCAACCTCCAACTCCTGGGCTCAAGCGAGTCTCCTGCCTCCGCCTCCCAAGTAGCTGGGACCACAGGCGCCGGCCACAACACCCGGCCATTTATTGGTTGCAGCCATCATTGTTGTTTGGCGGGCCTGGGCGGGCCAGGCTGGGGATTCGAACCTGCCACCTTAGGTGTACGTGGTTGGCACCTTAGCTGATTGAGCCACAGGTGCCGAGCCAGGGGGTGAGTCCTTATGAAGACCCTACACTGGTGTAACTTTGGGCACCTTCCCTCTAGAACTATGGTAAATCTTTCCAGGTTCCAACAGAGGTAGGTACAACTGTTCCCATGTCACACACGTGGAAACCACGAGTCAGAGAAGGCGCATGGCCTACCCAGGGTCACATATCTGGGACAGAAGAGGGCTCAGGAGTTGAATCTGGGCCTACCTGAATTCCAGAGCTCCTTGCTCTACCCCTTGCTGCCTTGGGTCTAGAAGGATCTAGAAGTTCCATGTGACTGAGGGGAGTCCCCAACCCCCTTGAATATCAGGAAAAGTCATTGCCTAAATGCAGCTCCAGATCCAGGGGTGGGGGATGCGAAGCAGAGCCCCCTCTTCTGCCTGTCTGTCCCATTACCAGGACACCCCAGTATGTTTCAAAAGAAATGCCCCCATCTGGTTCTGATTCATTTATACTCAATTAATCAAAATGCTGTTTTGTAAGCGACACTTGAGATCCAAGAAACTTTCTCAAGCCTTTTCTTTCCTTCTTTCTCAGAAACAGAAAAATTGGGTTTCATCAAAAAACAGTGACGCTAGAGCCTCAGGAAACATGGTTCTGTGGGAGCCAGGCCCCAAGGGTGACGGCTCAGACTGGGCAGCTGCTGGGCCCGGTAAATTGTTCCTCCTGACCTTGCAGATGAGACTGAAGGCTGAGGCCAAGGTCTTAGGCATGGAAAGAGCTGGGGAAGGGCAGAGAAGGGTCTTCCCTCCACACCAGCAGCTCTTCAAGGGACAGGCCCAGGTCTGGTCACCTTGGTATCCCCAAGGTCCTCAAAACAGAGCCTGGCACACATAGGCTGCTCTGTGACAGTTAAATGAACAAGTGAATGAATGAATGAAGCACTGACAATACCCAGGTGTCTTCAGGGCACATTCTTCTGCCAAAGTTAGATGAGAAAGTCTAAGATAGTAGGACCCTGGGGATTGCATGCAGTGTTTTCCAAGCAGATGCCATAGAGGAAATGATGTCCAGTGGGCAATACATGTGGGAAAGGCTTTCTTCTCAGTCTCCACCTCCTACATCATGCTCTGAGAAGTCAAGAAATCTGCAAACCCCAGCATTCCCCAATCTATGTAGCCAGGACTCCTATGGCTGCCCTGCAAAATATGCTCTAGGAAGGATTTGTCTAGTCCCTGCCTCCCACCCCAGTGCCAATGGGGAAACTGTGGATGTGGCTGGGAAAGGAAGACAATCTGCTCACCCGAGGTCACCCCAAGGCCACACAGCACAACTCAGTCAGGAATAGGACTGAAATCCAAGTCTATCTCCACTGTATCCCACTAATAAATGGAGCCCTGAGCTTCTGAAGATACTGGGCAGGTGTGGGTCCCAGAGACAAGAGATCAGCTACCGGGGCAAAGGATGCTGAGAGCCCCTCACCAAGTTGGGGCAGTGTAAGGAGCAGCTGTCTCCTCACCTCTTCACCGAGCTCCTGCGAGTTGGGGGCAGGCGGTGTGCCATGCTGCGGATGCGGGGAGGAGTTGGAATTTTTCAGTTTTCTTTATTTTTCTCCCCCTCTCCTTGTTTTTAGAACTGAGAAACATTTTAAAGATCTTCCAAACTAGCTCTTCTTCAGATGGAGAAACTGAGGCTTTGAAAAGGAAGACCAATACAGATCAAGAGAGATCTCACCCTTGTGTGGGGACAGATTAAGATTCAAACCTACTTTTTCCTTTACCTGCTGTGCAATCTTGGACAATCAGTGCGCCTTTCTACCTGTTTCCTCATCTAGAAAATAAGCATCTCTCTCACTTCCTCCACTAGGCTATAGCGAACAGCTAAGGATAGTGGACAGGGAGTGAGAATGATGAATGCTTATAAGCGCCCACTAGGAGCCTGTGCACTCAGCTGCTCATTTACCATACACACTGGCTCATTCAGTCTCGTCTATAATCTTCCTTACGACTTGGATACTTAAGAGCATTATTCCCATTGGAAAGATGAATCAATGTGAAGAAAGGTGGTTTTGGGGAGGGAGTCTTCTTAGAACTGAGAAGGATTTTAGAGATCTTCTAAAAGACTCCCAGATGGGTAAATTGAGGATTGGAGAGGCAAAGTAACTTCCCTGAAATGGTGGATGGGGAACCTGGGATTTGAACTCAAGTGGGCTGGTTTCAGAGGCCATGCCTTTAACCACTAAACAAAGGCTACTCACTGAGGAGTGCTCCCATGGAGTCCCAAACTGGCCCCAGCTCAGCAAAAGCCCACTCACCTCTCCACTCCTTTGGTCCCTCCGTTACAGCCGGGATCAGGGCCCTTGCCGCCACATCTCCCCCATCCCATTCAATCCCACCTCCCACAGCCTCTCTCTTCATCCTGGTCCCTCCAGGAGCTACTGTGTCCACACAGGGCTTTTCACATAAATGGGCTAAAACACCCCAGAGGGCAAGCCCTGCTCAGACCCAACATCAGAGCTAGAAAAAGAGAAGACACTATGTCTTCTATTCATCTGCTGGACAGTTTAGCAAAGTGACTTAACCTGTTTGAGCCTTGGAAACCCCTCGCTTTAATAAATGGGATGCCTCTATGTCATGAGGACACAGTGGGGATTCAACAAGACAGTGTGTGGAAACCCCTTGGCACAGTAGCAGGTATTCACAGATTGGCACCCAGAGGCCAAAGGAGGAGACTTTGACCACCAGCCTGCCCTCCTCGGCCTCACTGGCTCTATGGAGATAGATTCAAACTCACCTCCTGAGGACATTCTGACTCTTGCACGGAGGCCCCTGATATGAGAGCGCATGTGGCGCCTGGTATGTTTATAATCTGAAACTTGGTTCACCTTCCCATTGGCCTTAAGAGGTCAAGGAAAAACTGAGGCTCTCTGAGGGGCCTGGAGTTCTTCCAAGTCATCCCCACAATAAGTGAACTTGAACTTAGATCTCAAGACTGCCCGAGCTCACCAGAGGAGGCCCCATCCCGTACCTCTGGTACCACTGCCGTCTGGAAGGTGACACCTGAGTCAGAGTCAGTAATGGAACAGGGACTTCGGGAGATCCCCGCTAGTCCCTGCCCTCTGCGGAAAGCCTCCCTGGTCCAGCTAGCTCAACGGTTCTCTCGCTGGGTGCCGGAGCCTCGGTCTCCCCATCTGTAAAGCGGGACTGATGCCTGCTTATCTAAAGGAGCTAGCTCCGGGCGCCAGGTACCCGGAAGACGCCCTAGAGGCCATCCCCCGTCTGCCCGCAGCGCCCGCCTGGCCACCCTGCCCAGCTTCCCCACGTACCTTGCTTTTTCCTTCGGTTCAGGGCGAGCATGTCCACGGTGTGGGCGACGAGCAGCAGCAGGCAGAGTGGCGCCCGCATCTGGGCAGCCTGGTCTGGGCGGGCGCGCAGGGCTCCTGGCACCCCGGCGGCAATGCTGGGGCTCCCCGAGCGGCCCGACGGCCCGGCGGCGGCGCGGCGGGCGCGAGGGCTGCTCGGGGCACGGCGGGCGCATCCGCTGGGCGCGGGTCCGTCCGTCCGCCAGGAACCCGCCGTCCGCCCAGGGGCCCACCGCCAGGTCGAGTGAGGGCGTTGGCGAAGGCTGGGCACTGCCCTGACGGGGAGGAGCCGGCGCGTCGGGGGCGGCGCGTTAACCCCCTCGGGGACTGGGCTCACGCAGGGGTCGCCGGGGCCGCCGGGGCTGGGGTCCCGGAGGTCAGTCTGCCTGGTAGCCTGCGGCCTCGCGACGTTCCCGCCCCCTCCACCGGCCTACGCACGTGCACAGACCCACTCCGGCCCGGCAGCCCGAGGAACGCACACGCGCGCACACATGCACATTCAGGTGCAGACGTGTGGACACCCAGAGACCCTTCCCAGTGTCCTGCGCCCACTCGCCGCCTGTTTTTTTTCTTCTCTCCCCACACCTCCCTTTCTCTGTTTCTTCCTCCTGGCCCTTAAGGACCACTCCTTCTTTCTTGCTTTCCTCGGTGTTTCTTCGTGCCTCCCTTGCTCTGGACTCCTGACTCTTGTCCCGACTGTTTCTTTATCACTGTGCTGGAGCTATCCTCATTCTTTCTCTGCCGCACTTTCTCTGTCTTCACCCGGCTCACCCTCTGATTCTTCCTTTTCTCTATCTTCGCCCATTTTTCCCTTTCTCTCCTCCTGCAGGGTGGGGTGCTGAGGGGGGTCCCAGCTGCCTGGCTCTCACTTTTTCTCTCGGCTCTGTCTCTTTCTTTCCAGAGTGTCTTGATAACTCCGAATGCTTCCTGTGCAGCCTGGGGGGAGCTACTCTTTGACTCAGAGTGACCAGCACCTCATAAATTCGCATGTGACAGGGCTAGGGACATGGACTGTGTTTCCTCCAACCTTATCACCAGACTGGGAGCAGATGGCTCGATTTTAACCCTTTCAGAGCCAAATCCTTCCTGCATCCAAAAGCACACTTGCCACCTCCTGTCGCCGTATGCACCTAAAAAAGTAATGACAATGGCGTTCATGAGGATGGCTATCGTTTTTGAGGCATATGTGCTCAGCATTGTTAAGAACTTCACACACAATATAACTGGCAACCCCAGTTTCCATTCTGATCAATCCCACTTTTCAAGGGAGAAAGTGGAAACTCGGAGAGGCTACGTGACTTGCCTAAGGCCACACAGCAGGTCAGTGATCTGCTCTCTTAGCTGCTATTCAGGCCCAGTCTCATCAGAAGGAAAGGAGCCTTAGAGTCCCAGAGAAATCACCCTTGGTACTCTCCTGCTGAACAATTCTCCTTCCTTTTTCTTATGTGTTTGGCTTGATCCAAAAGAAATGGAAGGTAAATGCTGATGTCTCCTCCAGCTCCTTTTCCCAGTGCAATGAGGGTCACCCAAAGGCACGTCAAGGGCAGGAGCCAGACACAGCCAGTGTGGCAGCTGAAGTCCTGGCCTGACTGTTCTTTCTGAGGGGCTCTATGAACATGGGCAGAGAAAACCCTGGGGATCTCAATGGAATGTCAGAGCCAGCACATCCAAACAGTGCCATTTCACAGGTGGGGCCACTGAGGCATCAGGACTAGGGAGGGGTGCCTAGATTAGGTAGTCCAGCAAGTCTAGGACAAAGCTGAGACAGACGTCCAATGTCCATCACATGTCAGTACTTTAAGAAATGAGGTAGATTTAATAAAGGAAGGAAGGAAGGAAGGAAGGAAGGAAGGAAGGAAGGAAGGAAGGAAGGAAGGAAGGAAAGAAAGAAAGAAAGAAAGAAAGAAGAAATGAGGTGACACCAGAAAATCAAGCCTTAGGAATGTGTGTAGTCCATCCCCTGGAGTCGCCAAAGTCTCGAGGAGGGCAGCTTCCACATGAGCAGGGCCGGCGAGGAGCAATGTGCATTATGGGTCATGCAGAGGAATGTGGGTAGTCCATCCCCTGTAGTGGCCAAAGTCTCAAGGGGGCAGCTTCCACATGAGCAGGGCCGGAGAGAAGCAATGTGCATTATGGGTCATGCAGAAGCCAGGGCTATTGACAGCCACACCAGTCCACAGGATGTGGCCTTTCACCTCTTCTTCTCCTCCACTTTCCACTTCCTCTGCTCCAGCTACCCAGGCCACCTCTTGTTTCTCAAACTGCTGTTATGTGTCCTCTGTGGAGCTTTGTGCTATTCCCTTTGCCTGGAAGATCCTTCCCTGTGTACCCGCAGGCTTGTTTCAGATCTGTGTGGCCTCCTCAGAGAGGTCCTCTCTGCCCCCTCCAGATAAGACAGACACCATTCCCTTTATCCACATGTCCTGCTTTGCCCTCCATGGTACCAAGCACCACCAGCTTGTTCATATTTGTAACATGCTACTTGTGAATCCTCTGTTGGAATCCTGACACATTAAGTGATTAATAAATATTTGTGAATGAATACAAGAAAGAAAGAAAGAATAAAGCGTTCATTCACTCATCACTTGATCATATGGGACCTCACATACTTCCTATTCCCATGTGCTCAGTGTCCCCAATTGTTCAACGACACAGATGGGATTTTGGGTTCTTGACAGCCCTCTCAGTCCTTCCAGAATCTGATATTTCTAGGGTTCTAAGGCTTCCAGGCTGTACATTTGCACCAGATTTTGGGTTTCTCTGATTTATTTCTCTCCTGTCTCTGTTCCCTATTGTCCATTACCTGTAATTCTTTTCTTTTCTTTTTGTTTTTTTGAGGCAGAGTCTCAAGCTGTCACCCTGGGTATAGTACAGTGGTGTCATAGCCCACAGCAACCTCAAACTCCTGAGCTTATGTGATTCTCTTGCCTCAGCCTCCCAGGTAGCTGGGACTACAGGCGCCTGCTACAATGCCAGCTATTTTTTTTGTTGTTGTTGTTGTTGCAATTGTTGTTGCTTTGGCTGGTCCGGGCTGGGCTTGAACCTGCCAGTCTTGGTGTATATGGCTGGAGCCCTACCCACTGAGCCATGGGCACTGCCTATAATTATTTTCTTAATCCAATTCCTAACCTACTGATAATAAACAATTGAATATTGGTTTTAAGCTTATTAAATCATGATTTCTAGTAATGTAAACACCTCAAGATATGACTGTTCTCTTAAGTACCCACATTTCCACTCTCACTAAGGTACAAAAGGTCCTTCCCCACCCTGAGATGCTCAGAGGGTCTTGGGTTCTTTGTAGCTGTAGGGGGCTGTGTGGGCATCTCAGTCTGCCATCCAGCCCCTCTCACCCCAATACAAGTGCCCAAGGGAGGACATCAAGGCTAGTGATGCTTATGGTATGCCCAGGAGCTGTGCACCCCAGGGTGTCACTTAAGGAAATGCTGTTATAAATAGATGAAGACAGGGTCATATGGCTGAAACATACTAAGCATGTGTTCCTGATCAGAAAATCCTCCACAGTATAGCAAGGATACAGGATCCTTCCAGCTTCTGTTTTGCCCTGGGTGGTTTAAAGTTCTCGAGAAGGGGTGGGGCTTATGGGAAGTACACAGTATGTCTCCTCATGTCCCATTGGCCAAAATTTGGTCACATGCCCCCACTTCCTGTGAGTGTTTCTGGGAACTGTAGTCTAGCCATGTGCTACACATGGAGGAAAAGCAAGAGTTTGGTGAACATAGGCCCATTGACCACATCAGGCCACCTTTCTTTCTTGTCCCAGTCGTATAGTACCTTGAGCTTGTATCTGCTCTGGCCCCTATAAGCTTTTCTTCTTAAGCAGCCAGAGGGTCTGGATTTTCCACCAGGTGAAGCCCAAACTTCTTAGAGGCACAGGGCTGCATTATGGCTCCTGATAGGGGACCATCTACTACAGTGACCAACTGTCTGCTTTGCCAAGAATTGAGGGTTTCCTGGAATGCAATGTTGTCTGATGTATAGCTATATCTAACCACAGCCACGCTCAATATACTTACTATACCATCATCACAAGACTCCCTTGTGCTACCCTTTTATGGCTCCAATCTCCCTCTCCACTTCCAGCTCTAACCTCTAGCAACCACCAATTTGTTCTCCATCTCTATAAT
>CAUYQV010012770.1:0-22456 GCA_963574575.1 Galagoides demidoff | reverse complement strand
CCTGGCAGTAACCTACAAATCTATCCAAGAAGGACTTTATATTGTGGATGAGGGTGCAAATAAGATAAGCTTCCCACGTTTCCCAGAGCAAGAAGTTAACTGAGTCACGGTACCACTGAAACCTAATAGGGAGTGTACTAAAATTGAGGATTTTGAGGTAGAGAAGTCAGGGCCTCCCATGGGGGGCGTGGTGTGGGGAGACAGCAGGAGTCAGGAGCCCTGGGTGCGACCACACACGTGTGGGAAGCCTGCTAGGCTCCTTAACACCGGTCCTTACAATTGGTCCCAGGCAGGACTGAATGTCATTAAGGAGTCAGAAGCACAACTGTGGTGGGCAGCCAAGGAGTTGAGAAGAACAAAGAAGCTTTCAGACTATGTGGGGAAAAATGAAAAAACCAAAATTATCGTCAAGATTCAGCAAGTAAGTACTTAGACTGTAACGGGTCAGTATTTTTTGTTGTTTGCTGTCCAACTGGTAAAAATTTATAGTGAATCTGAAAGATTTAAGCTACTTGTGCAAATATTTTAATCCAGTTGGCTTGTGCTGAAACTAAAAACATCCTTTCTTCACACCAACCCAAACTGGAAGAAAACATGGATTGACTGGTAATGTCTGCAGTTTGTTTCCATTTGTGAGGGAGAAGGAATATGCCATGTTAATTTCAACCTTAAAAAGAGGGCCACAAGTAAACAGAGTGATTCTTGGAATGAAAAATACAGCCCAGAATACTGGTTTCAAGTTTTTTCAAACAGCTGGTGCTCTGTAAATGAGGAGGAAGGCCAGAGGCCTCCGAAGGGCATCAGGTAGAGCTCTCTACCCGCTCGGCTGCCTTGGTGTTACACGTGCTTCAGAATCATTGCACTGCAACTGGGGGGAAACGAGGCCACCATCGTTATCAATATTCAGAGCCCTTGGCTCTGAGGTGCTTCCCTTCCCCACTGGAGCTGCTGTGGCTGCTTTGGCAGTGGCCATGACAGAGACAGCATCTGGTCTCTGTCCACCATGAGAATTTAGAGTCAGGGCTGCTGAAGACCAAGACCTCCCTTGATGACTCACTCTGGATGACCAGATGGGGATGATTTGTTCCTCTTTAGCAGTTGGCACAGGCAGTTGTAAAACCTTCACTGTACCTTCCGGGATTGTCATTACCGGAACGCCATAATCCACGATTTGCTCTTGCCTTTATCTTTTCAGAGAGGACAGGGAGCTCCAGCCCGCGAACCTGTTATTAGCAGTGAGGAGCAGAAGCAGCTGATGCTGTATTACCACAGAAGACAAGAGGAGCTCAAGGTATAGCAGACAGGTCTTCCACAGAGCTGGCACCCTGGGCATACCCCACATGTCTTACTGGGGCGGGGCGGGGACAGTAAGTTCTGCAGGGTGTTGGGGTACTCCGTTCTGGAACTTCCATGTGTCCAGGGCTGTTGGGCCCTGCCAGGTATCCCCCAGCATTAGATACTAGACATGTCCTGCTCGGGGGTGATGCAGCAGGGAGAGCAGCCATGGGTTCTTTCTTTAATCTCTTTATGTGTGAAACATTCTCCTGAAATGCATTCCTGAGTAAAATGTATTTATTTCCAGAGACTGGAAGAAAATGATGATGACACCTGTTTAAATTCTCCATGGGCAGATAACACTGCTTTGAAAAGACATTTTCAGGGGGTAAAAGACATAAAGTGGAGACCAAGATGAAGTTCACCAGTTGACGAAGCTTTCAAAAATATTACCTCGCCTTGCTTCTAGGCAAAGTAATTACAATAATAAAAAGGACACCCACTATAAAAAGGCCACTCACTATAAAATATGCTGAAATTTCTAGTTTTCTTATACTTTGAATTTTCAAAATAGTTATTCAAGGTTTTAGAACTTAATAAATACATCCTCAGAAGAATAATGTGTAACTTATTTTTGTTTCAGCGCAGCTATTTAATATCTCAGGGCTTTCTTTGATAAAATACCAAAACTATAATTGCAAACTTTTTTTTCTTCCTGATTCCTTTGTTCTATATTGTCATGATAATTCATAGTGGAGGAAATCTGAAAGGACCTTTTCCTTCTTAGCAAGTCAGGCACCTGATAGGAAACTTGACCACTAGGTGCCACTAGGTGCCGCTAGCCACCTGGCGAGCCCTTCTCTTCTGGTGCTGTTTGTATATTTTCTGGAAGCTGAACTCTGAAGCTTGTTTAGAGACTCCTATGAAACCACTGAACAGTCTGCTGAAGCTGGGTGTTGCCCTGTGGAAAGTTCACCTCCTGGCTGCTGCCTCTCTGGCCTTGTCTTCCAGGAGTAAAGGCTTCACCTGTGCTAGGCATCGAGCAGCCAAACTGTCTAACCTTGACACTTAAATTCTTCTGTGGTTTCTCAGCTTCTCACCTCTCCTTCATTAGAATAGGTCCTGAAAATGAATTCAGAGCCTGGTAAAAATGTGTGACTTCTCCTCTGGATGGCAGGGTCTGACTTCAGGCTCAGCTTCCAACTCTCAGGCTCACTGGACCCATCATGCTGACTAGGTTGTGTTAGGGAGCCTTTGACTTTAAATGTCTCCACTCTATATCCTCATAAACCATTCAGGTAGCCTACAAACCCTACATCTTAGCATCTGAAAAACACTCCTGGGCCTAGAAATTTCCTCATGCTTGCCTAGGATCATGTTCCCATATAGCAGTGGTTCTCAGCCTTCCTAATGCCTGCTAATGCCGCAACCCTTTAATACAGTTCCTCATGTTGTGGTGATCTCTGACCATAAAATTATTTTCATTGCTACTTCATAACTAATTTTGCTACTGTTATGAATTGTAAATATCTGACATGTAGGATGTATTTTCATTGTTACAAAGGGGTCGCGACCCACAGGTTGAGAACCGCTGCCATAGAGGAAAGTCAGTTCACATGCCCAGAGGGAAAGTGTGGGACACGAGACATTTCCCCCGCCCTGGCCTTCCTGCCTGGGTGCCTGAGCTCCCCACCATCCCGGAGAGAGGGGTTGTGTGGGTGAGGGCAGGAAGATGGGGTCAGTGCTCACCCGCTGACAGGCAGCCTTATCTCAGGGCCAGAACCCCAGACCTGATCGCAGAGCTGTGTTTCCTAAAGTGAGCTGCGGCTGACTGGATCTTGGTATGCGTACTCTTTCAGTCAAGTTGTCAAATTTTATAAAGCCAAATTTGTATCATTTTCATTTTTACTTTGATTATCATTTTAAAACTCCATGAATAGTTTCTGGCTTTGGATAAAGTAAAATTTGCAGTAAGATCCTACAATTTTATTTAACAAGCATTCTTTGTCAATGTTTATGTGCATTAAATTTACAAGAAAAAGTTAATGAAGCCATGTGATCACAGTAGATCTTTTCAAGCACCCCTCCTTCCATGCCATTTGGAATCCTTATCAGCCCAGTGGGATGTGGAAGTTCTCTGGGGCCATTATACTTGAAGGGATTACCAGACTGCTCACACACAGTATGCTCCTTTACTGAGTACTCCTGTAAGAAAAACAAGCCTCTTTGCCTGCCCGTCTCTGCCTTCAGAGTCCCTGAGCTCAGTTTGTTCAGACACAGCAGCTCCTTGGGATGTAAGCAGGTGAGCAGCCCCTGGACAAGCCATCCATGCCATCATGTACCTAGTGACAGGCCCAAGGGATCACCCAGGAATTCTCAAGAAACCAGTTTATCAGCAAAAATCATCTTGCCAATGTTAGTCACGGCAGCTGGCGTTTATTGAGATCTTGCAGCTGTATTTTTTTCTTTTTTTTTTTTCCTGCAGTTTTTGGCCGGGGCTGGGTTTGAACCAGCCACCTTTGGCATATGGGGCTGGCACCCTACTCCTTTGAGCCACAGGTGCCACCCCACCTGTAGTTTTTTCATTTATACCTTCAAAAATATCTCATGACAGCCAAATTAGGGGAAAAACCGCTGTTGTGATTTCATGAATTAATAAGACCAAAGCCGAAAAAGGTTAAGTTGCTCAAGGTGAAGAATCTTAAAATCACCTGCATGCCCCACAGTCTGCTGTTGATATAAGTTCCTGATTATGCCTAATGCCATTAAAAATCTCTGCCAGTGAAGAGTGACAAGTGGACATCTGTGGAGTATACAGCTGTGTTGGGCCCAAAAGAAGAGTGGCCTATTTGTTTTTTTTTCTTGAGACAGAGCCTCAAGCTGTCACCCTGGGTAGAGCGCTGTGGCATCACAGCTCACAGCAACCTCCAACTCCTGGGCTCAAACGGGTCTCCGCCTCCCAAGTTGCTGGGATCACAGGCACCTGCCACAACGCCCGGCTATTTTTTGGTTGCAGCCGTCATTGTTGTTTGGCGGGTCCCAGCTGGATTCGAACCCTCCAGCTCAGGTGTATGTGGCTGGTGCCTTAGCCACTTGAGCCACAGGTGCCGAGCCAAGAGTGGCCTATTTGGAGAGAGAAGATGACAGCCTTTGATGAGTTTCATGTGTGGGCCTACAGTGACGAAATTTTGCTTCCCAGGACTCAGCTTTGGTTCATGTTCTAGTCTGCCCAGGCTGTCGTACATCACCGTGGCCTGGGTGGCTTACAAATAACATGAGTTTCTTTCTCACGGTTCTGGAGGTGCAAGATCAAAGCACCAGCAGGCTAGATTCCATGTCTGGTGAGGGCTGGCCTTCTCATTCATAGACACCTGGTCTTTTCCCTGTAACTTTACATGGCAGAAGGGGCAAGAGATGTTTCCTGTCCCTTTTATAAAGACACTAACACCATTCATGAGGGCTTTGACCCCATGGCCTAATCACTTCCCAGTGGTCCAACTCCTAATGCTATCACCTTGGGCTTAGGTTTCAAGATAAAAATTTGGGGGAAAAAAAAATAAAGAATTTCAGGGGCACAGATATTCAGTCCATAGTATACCAACCGCTGTAAGGGGGTAGGGAGAAGATATGTGAGCCCATCCTTGAGATGATTTAAGTAAAAACAGATGCTTGTTTCAATCTGAAAACTACCGCTCCAAATGCGAAAAGAATGAGGCTGGGGTTGCATGCCAGCTGGCAAAGAAACCCCCACCTGCTTGCAGACCCAGTGCAGGATTCCAGGTCATTCCGGCACGGTTCGGAGTTAGGATATAAACAGATTCCCCTGTGCTAAGCCCTGGTTTGTCATTACTTTGAATGGATTGAATTCCATATACAGATAGTCCCAGACTTACTATGATTTTTTGGCTTTATGATGGGGCAAAAACGCTACACATGGAATAGACACCATTATTCACATTTTGAATTTTGAATTGCCTTCTTTTTCTAGGGTAACAGTATAGAGTGGATACTCTCTCCTGCCTAACTCCAGTCAGCCCTTTGATCACAAGGTAGGGAACCTATACCCTATAGTGAACTGTGTTGCCAGATGATTCTGCCCAACTGTAGGCTGATGTGAGTGTTTTCAGTGCACTTTAGTGGACTAGGTCAAGCTATGGTGTTTGCTAGGTTAGATGTATTCAATGCATTTTTGACTTATGATACTTCCAACTTGCAATGGGTTTATTGGGACATAACCCCTTCATAAATCAAGGAACATCTGTATTCAGACCAAGAAAATAACAGTGTGGCGCCTGTGGCTCAAGCGGCTAAGGCGCCAGCCACATACACCCAAGGTGGCGGGTTCGAATCCCCAGCCCGGACTTGCCAAACAATGATGGCTGCAACCAAAAAATGGCCAGGTGTTCTGGCAGGCACCTGTGGTCCCAGCTACTTGGGAGGCTGAGGCAGGAGACTCACTTGAGCCCAGGATTTGGAGGTTGCTATGAGCTATGATGCCATGGCACTCTACCCAGGGGGATAGCTTGAGGCTCCGTCTCAAAAAAAAAAAAAAAAAAGAAAATAACAGTGTGGCTGTCTTGCTATTCCGGCAGTGAGGTAGGATTCCAAGAGAGCACATGAGCCAGCATCCTTAGAAAATGCGGAATGTAAGTGCCAAAAACCCCATTTGTAGTTCTGTAACAAAATCCCCGCCCCTATGCCCGGTCATGTTGAGTGGCAGCCTTGCCAAGAAGTCACATAACTGCAGCTTTGTCACTGCCTTTCTCCTGAACCCTTTCTTGAATGAAGGCGGTACGGCAGCCCCAGGTACCCATGTTCATTTTATCACTGTCCCCTTGCTCATTGGGAGATACAGTCCAGTGCCCAGGGATGCCAAGAGACATGGAGACATGACAGGGTGTAATAAACTCTGACCACAGGCCTCCTTTTCCTCCTCCCCACCTGCTGCTTCTCCATCCCTCTTCAAAACAGAGCAGGCAGCTTTATTCTTCTGAGTTCTCCCTCCTTGTTATCCTGTTGGGATGGTGTTGGGATGGTGCTGGGATGGAGCTCATGGCTCAGAGCAACCTGTGCTCTGCTGATGAATTAGCAAAATATAAACTCTTCTATCAGGATCATAGTTCTGGCTAAATCACTTATGATTGCAAAGATAAGAGGGAAGAAGATAAAGCAATTAAGGGCATTGAAAGGCAAAACCCAACCCCCCAGCCTGAGAGCTGCTCTGAGCTTGCCTGCTAGACAAAATGAACTCAACACTCAGGATCAGATTCCCAGCTCCTCTGGCAACTATTTCTAGGTCCCCAAACATAGTATTTCTAGAGGTAATTTGCATTCAACGGCAGAGCGAGTTTTTCAATGGCATAGCTCTTGATTTTTCCTTGGGGAATAAACATGATTTCAGATACAGAATTTTCATAGATTTATGCTTAAAGGAATCATAAATTGGGGAACACATCTAGAAAACAAATGCCATTAGTTGACTCTTAGCAAATATGATTTGACCTATTAAAGTTTGACATGGTCTCCATTGGAAAATTCATTCTGAGCTGAGATGGAAAAAAAGGAAAGGACACATAACAATTTGGGGAAAAAACTCAGTTTCAGAATGTGTGGACACTTCTTTATTTTTTAAACTAATTGCTATGGACTAAGTTGTGTCATTCTCCTCCACCATGCTCCATCCTGCCAAATTCTGTTAAAGCCCTAGCCCCAGCCCCCAAATGGTGACTGTCTTTGGAGATAAGGTCTTTACAGAGGAGATTAAACAGGAACAGGGGGAAGCATATAGTATTAAATAACAGAATCAGTAAAAAATAAACACAAAATAACTAAATATCTCAATAAAGAATAAGAAAAAGGCTAATAAGCCAAGGAAAGCATATGGAAGGATTAATAAGGATCAAAGTAGACGTTGAATGAGTTGGGAAAGAGTATAGCAAAATTTAAACACCTGAGAGTTCAGAAAAACTCACCAAAACTGAAAAACTATTCACCGACATAATTTAAAAAGAAGAATCACAATTACACAAAATAAGGACTGATAAAAGGAAAATAACAATTTAGTAGAAGAATTTTTTAAAATAATGCCTTAGCCCATTTTCTATTGCTGTAAGTGAATACTTGAGACTGGGTAATTTGTAAAGAATGGAATTTATTCCTTGTAGTCTGGAGACTGGGAAGCCCAAGGTTGAGGAGCTGTATCTGGTAAGGGCCTTCTTGCTGGTGAGGATTCTCTCCAGAGCCCCAACGTGGCACAGGACATCACACAGAGGGGACTCACGAGAGATAGTCAACCTGGCTTTGATAACAGACCCATTCTTATAATAACTAACCCACACCCATGATGACACATTAATCCAGTAATCCCTGAAAGAATGAGGGTAGATCCTTGTCACCCAGTCATCCCTTAAAGACCCCACCTCTTACTACCATTACATTGGGTATTAAGTTTCAACACGAGTTTTAGAGGGAACAACATTCAAACCACAGCAATAATGTTTAGGCAATACATTTGAAAACCTAGATGAAATGGATAAATTTCTAGAAAAATAAAATGTGTTAAATTGACTCAAATGCAGAGAGAACATATATACAGACAATTTCTGTAGAGGAAAGAGAGAAACTAGACCTGAAGAGAATTACCAAAGAACACTACCAAAATTTTAAAGATCAGTTAATTCTAACACCGCTTAAATTGTTATAGAGCATAGAAACATTAGCCAAGTTTATAAGTTACTTTAGTGAAACTAATGTAATATTATCACAACTGACAAAGAGTCTTATTTCACTAATAAATATTTATGCAAAGGTATTTTTTTTTTGAGACAGAGTCTCACTTTGTTGCCCTCTGTAGAGTACTGTAACGTCACAGCTCACAGCAATTTACCTCAAATTCTTGGGCTTAAATGATTCTCTTGCCTCAACCTCCCAAGTAGCTGGACTACAGGCGCCCACCACAATGCCCAGCTATTTTTTTGTTGTAGTTGTGATTGTCGTTTTATCTGGCCCAGGCTGGGTTCAAACCTACCAGCCCCATTGTATGTGGCTGGTGCCTTAGCTGCTGAGCTACAGGCGCAGAGCCTGATGCAAAGGTTTTGAATAAAAATATAAGGAAATATAATCCAAAAACATGTTAAGATAACATTTTGACCAAGTGAGATTTATTCCAGGAATGTAAGGGTTAACATTAGGAAATCTGTCATACTAATAGATCTGGGAAAAATCTCATGATAATTTTATGGACCGAATGTTTGTGGGCCACCAAATTTGTTGAAGTTCTAACGCCCATTGTGATGGTATTAGGAGGTGGAGCCTTTGGGGTGATTAGATCATGAAGGTTGAATCTCCATGAATGGGATTACTGATCTTATAAAAGAGGCTGGAGAGAGGACCCTTATCCTCCACCATCTGAGGACACAGCAAGAAGTTGCTGTCTATGAACCAGAAAGTAGGCTCTCACCACTTTCTGCTGGTGCCTTAATCTTGGACTTGTCTCCAGAACTATAAGAAATAAGTGTTTGTTGTTTCAGCTGCCCGGTCTGTGATGATTTGTTATAGCAGTTCAAACTAAGATTGATCAACTTCATAGATGTTGTCTTAGTCCATTTTCTTAGTTGCTATAACTGAATACCACAGACTGGGTAATTTATAAAGAATCAAGCTTCATTTAGTTCATGGTTCTGGAGTCTGGGAAGTCCAAACGTGAAGGGCTGACATCTGATGAGGGTCTTCGTGCTGCTTCATGACACGGTGGAGGGAGTCACATGGTGTGAGGGCAAGAGCATGCCAGCTCAGGGCTCTTCTCCTGTTCTGTAAATGTCCTCAAGGTTCATCTGTGTTGTAGTACATGTCAGAATTTCCTTCCTTTTTAAGGCTGAGTAATATTCTGCTGCGTGGATAGACCACATGTTGCGCATCCATCCATCAGTGGTGGACACTTGGGTTGCTTCTACCTTTTGAGTAGTATGAACAATGCTGCTATGTTAATGCTGATTTGTCATATGTAGGAATTATATAGCCTAGTACATCCTACCAGATGTCTTTATTTTCTATATACAAATATGCTACTTTTACTGTTTTCCTAGATGAACCTAATAAAACCATTTTAAGAAGACATCACATCCCGTGATCTTCTTGACAGGGATCTGGAGAGCTAAGCTGGGTGGGTGTCTGTGGGCCATGTGCTATGTGGACCACCCAAAACTTTCCAGGGTAAAGGGCAGACTATGGTGCTGACCATTGGGACTCACTCTCTGGGCCCAAGATGAACTAAGCCTTCTCCAGGGAGACATGCTGGGTCTTAGGGAGGGCTCGTAACCCGGGGGCCCAGCCAGATGTGCACAGAGAGTCTTCTCCCCATTCTCTTCTCCTCCCCCGTTGCCTTTTCATGAGGGCCAAGCAAATCTCCTGAGAATCCTGTGTGGCTAGACTGGTGACCAGAGAGAGGTAAGAGAAAAAAAATTTCCCACCCTTTCTCAACACAGAGCATCAGGGAGTGTGGCTATTGGGGCTAAAACAACTGGGTGCATCCTCGGGGAGCAACACCTACCACTCACGGGCACTGCCCCCTAGCGCCCTGTGCCAGCACCCTGCGGTCCTTACCTCCTTTACTCCTTGAGGCAGAGCTTTGCTGCTGCTGAAATCTACATGTCACAGGTGAGCAGACAGAGGCACAGGAAGGAGGGTGGCCAACAAGCCACCAATACCTCACAGCTAACATATGGCAGTGTCAGGAGCACCCTCAGCACCCCTCTATTCAACATGTAAAGAAGAAATGACACCCCGCACCTGGCCACTCTGCAATGTGTTTTAAGGATTGAGGGAAATAGCACAGACATGCACATGCCCACAGCACACACAGACCCACACGCCTGCCGCACACAGACATGTGTTTTGTCTGTCCTCCAAGTAGCTAAGGGCTGTGATGGAAGGAGTGAGTGAGCAGAGGAAGGATGAGAGCCCTGTGTGTGCAGCTCTGGTGCAGGATGGTCTTTGTGAGCAGGAGGACGTGGCTGTCTTGGCGGGGATGAGGGCTGGAATTGGAAGGCGCTGACTGACGGATCTGCCCTGCCCCCCCGCACCGTGAATGCCTCCAGTGTGACAGCCAGATCCATCTGTGAGCCCTGAGCAGGAAGAGCCGCGTGGGTTAAGGTGGGAGCAGATGGACGGGACCTTTCTAGAACACAAGCCGCCAACCAGCCTGGCAGTCTCTGCCAGTGCTGCGCTTCCCTTTCTTTCTTCTCGGGTCACATTCCTGAGAGCACTGAGTATGTCAAAGTGACATTTCATAGTCCAGCCATCCAAGCGCAGAAAAGGGCATGATCCTAGGCTGAAAAAAGGTGTATTTTATATTCACACACTTGACTTTCAAGACCCTGAATGAATTTTGCTGAAATAAATATTCACCTTTGGGTTTAGTCCAAGTATGTAAAATTTTAGCCCCAAGAGTCTTTTTTCTTTTTAAAAGAATATTAGAAGTGACTGAAAAGAGGGATTTAGAAATGAATGGCTATTTTTCAACATGTCTTATAAAGTGAAAAGGAGCAAATGCTATAATATTTCTTACAGAAACAGATTTAAGGGAAATGAGATTTAGAACCCAGGGGCCATTGATTGAAATGCAAAAGAAATGTCCTTGTAGGCTTCAGAATTCAAACCGTAGCTGCCAGCAGGAGGTGAGAATTAGGGCGACCCCTCATCACAGATGGCTCAGGACCACTCCCCTGGGTTTTAGCACTGGCCGTCTCACATTGCAGGAAAACCCTCCATCCCCGACAACCAGAATCCCACACAGCCCAGTGCAGGCGACCAAGCTTTCCCACTGTATGACTTCACATTGGATCGACACCCTGCATCATACATGATGCCAAATTCAGGTATCTGTGAGGGCTCAAGAAATAACTCCCTGTTCCCCACCAGTGAGATCTGAACCAACTGGAAACCACCTGTCACCTTCAGGACAATGGACACCAGGGCTGAGATGTGTGGCAACCAAGAGCTTCCTTGGATCAGCCCCAGAACAAGACTCAGGCAGCTGCAGCTGTGGCCAACCACAGTCCTCTCGCCAGATTGTAAGCTTCTGGAAAGGCAGAGCTTTGCTTTCCCTGTATTTTTTTTTTTTTTTTGAGACAGAGCCTCAAGCTGTCCCCCTGGGTGGAGTACCATGGCATCACAGCTCACAGCAACCTCCAACTCCTGGGCTCAAGAGAGTCTCCTGCCTCAGCCTCCCAAGTAGCTGAGACCACAGGTGCCCGCCACAACGCCTGCCTATTTTTTGGTTGCAGCCGTCATTGTTGTTTTTGGCGGGCCTGGGCTGGATTCAAACCTGCGACCTTAGGTGTACGTGGCTGGCGCCTTAGCCACTTGAGCCACAGGCGCGGATTCGCCTTCCCTGTATTAATATTCCTGAATGTGGACTTCTCGTGTTTACATTGCCTGGCTTGGTTCCTGACACAAAGAGCCGTTAATAAGTAGCTGTTGTTTTGGAGGAAATTGTGATGGTAAAAATGCAAAAAGTAGTGTATGCACCTTTGTGTACATGAGCACCCACCCACTGTACCCTTTGTGACATTTCATAGTCCATCTATGGGGACCTGTGCGTCAGCAGATCCTCCAAGAGCTCCCAGATCTAAGCTGCTGTGGCTGGGCACAGTCAGCATTCTTTACCCCACACTGGCCCCTGAACCAGCTGAGAGCTGAATGCCAAGGTCACTCCGTGGACCACGCTTCCTCCAGGGCAGCTTTACAGCCGTCAGAGGGAGAAGTGATTAGGGAACCTCTCCCCAAGGATTGGTCCAAGCCAGATCACTGTGTTATGGCCCCGCCAGGCTGAGGTTACATTTGCCATCTGCCTTCTCCTCAGCTCTACATCCTCCATCCGGCTGTGTGCTGGTTCTGGCTTGTGTTGACCATTCAGAAATTTTGCAAACTGGCTGTTTATCACAGACATCATTAACAATTTAATTATGTAAGCTTACAACTGCATAGATCATGTAAGGTCAAAGTAGTCAATTCTCACCACATCCTAATCCTTTCCCCTCCTTTTGCTATTATCTATGCTCTCGAGGGCACTGACGTCTATGGTACCTGCATGGTGGAAGCACTGTGTGATGAGAGCTTCGGGCATCTCCATCCCGCTCTGCATCCATCGAGGCATGTTGGTAGCCTGCTCTGACCACGGAGGGAGTAATTATACCTCAGAAATTGGCAAATGCTACAAATCAAGACTTTTTCTCCGGCAGATAGCTGGTTGTCTTACCTCTTCCTTGACCCACTGGCTCAGTCCAGCATGGCCGGCACAGAACAGGGCTCAGCTCACAACTCATAAATAAGTTCCTCAATTCATCCCAGTGTGAGGTACGTCACCTGCTTCTGCTGGGACCCCTGTGACTAGTCTACACCTCTCCTTGTGCTACTGCCAGCTCCTGGCAGTGGCTCTGGAATCTATCCTGTTAGTTTCCTGTGTCTTTGATAACTAATTACCATATTTTGCTATGTATAATGTGTAATTATTGCCCAAGGTTGTTTTTTTTTTTTTTTTTTTGAGACAGAGCCTCAAGCTGTCACCCTGGGTAGAGTGCTTTGGCATCACAGCTCACAGCAACCTCCAACTCCTGGGCTCAAGTGAGTCTCCTGTAGCTGGGACCACAGGTGCCCGCCACAACATCCGGCTATTTTTTGGTTGCAGCTGTTGTCGTTTGGTGGGCCAGGCTAGATTTGAACCTGCCAGCTCAGGTGTATGTGGCCTGGCATCTTAGCTGCTGGAGCCACAGGCGCTGAGCCCGCCCAAGTTTTTGAGGGAAAAATATGGGGGCACATTATATATGGGTAGTATTAATTTCATTTCTATGTAAATGTTTTTAATGGTTTTATGTATGCTTATGTGTTCAAAGTGTAACTCTAGAAAGCAATAATGATATCCGTATGTAAAATTATACCCTGGAATATGGTAATTGGTTTTGTTGAACTTATAAAGAATTTGCACTGAAAACATTTTTAGCTAATGAAGAGTGACGTATTTCTCTTCATATACTTTAGGCAAGAGATAACAATCCAGCTGACATTTTTATAAAAATTATGGGGAAATCCTTGGAAAATGTCAAAATAGTTTTTGAACACTGCAAGTTTTAAGCTTTGAATTTGAATTAAAAAATTAAAACCAAAGATATTTTTTCCTGAAAGTTTGGGCCAAAAATGTGTGTACAGGTTATATATGGAAAAATATGGTGCAAACCAGGTGCCAGGACACAGTAGAAACTGGCTCTGTTACAGTTCTGGAGGCGGGAGGCTAGGATCCTGGCGCTAGCAGGGCCGCACGACCTCTGAGACGCCTTCCTTGCCTCCTACATTCTCTGGTGGCTGCTGGCACTTCTGGGTCTGGATCGGCCTCGCTCCAGTCTCTGCCTCTGTTGTCCCGTGGCATTCTTCTCCACACACACATGCGTCTGTGTGTCCTCTCCTGTTCCTATGAAGACACCAGTCTTTGGATTTAGAGCCCACCCTGATCCAGCGTGACCTCATTTTAACTAATTACATCTGCAGAGACCTTATCTCCAAGAAAGATCACGTTCTGAATTCCAGGTGCACTTGAATTTCGGGGGGACGCTCTTCAACCCATCGTGGAGTCCCGTCCCTGCAGTAGAAATCACAGGAGTGCCGTTCCTAAGAGGTGAGGTGAACCCTGAGAGCAGCCTGATGCCAGCCGTGACCGACGAGCGAAAGCACTGATGTAAGAGGCTGCTCCTTTGCGTTATGGCTGCCTGTGGACAACATGTCATCAACCTTGGTGTCTCCCCTTCCACTTTCTCCCGCGTGCTCTCTATTTTCAGTGACTGACTCACCATTGTCTAAGCAGATCCACACCTCTGTGGGTGGCCTCTGCCTTGTCACCTTCTGGAAGTTAGGGTTCAGCCTCTCATTCTGATGACTCATAAGGCTGACTGTCGTCTGCCGCTCACGCACAGGAAGCTTGGTGAGCACTGTTGACACAGAGAGACGTACATTAACCTCTTTCAGTCTTGCTGTGCTGGTAATACCTTGTATTTGTTGAGCACTTAGTGGTTATCAAAGCTGACATCATTAGTATTATCTCATTTGATGCTCATTACAATTCCATGAGAAAGTCGGAAAGAGGCACATTCTTATATACACAGACTTCTGCTTGAGACTTCAGAGGGTTCATGGACCTTTGGAAGAGATCAGTGGTCCCCATGAGAGTTCACAAACCCCAGGATAAGAATTCAGGAAAGGAAAGCATTTTAAAAGCCAATGGAGCCAGACACAGTGGCTCACGCCAGTAATCCTAGCAATTTGGGAGGCCAAGGCTGGAAAGTCAGGCGTTTGAGACTAGCCTGGGCAAAAGAGCAAGATAAAAAATAGAAAAATTATCCAGGTGTTGTGGTTCACACCTGTAATCCCAGCTACTAGGGAGGCTGAGGCAGGAGGATCACCTGAAGCCCAGGAGTCTGAGGTTGCTGTGTGCTGTGGTGATATGCTTTCCCTTCAGCCTAGGTGAGAGAGTGAGAACCTATCAAAAAGAAGAGGGAAGGGAAGGGAGTGGGGAAAAGAGAGAGAAAGCTGATGCCATGACTGTTTTCTATTAGGCCCCCCCCCCACTGGCTGACCCCAACAGAAACCAGGGGAGTTGGCTGATGGTAGTCTGGAGACACAAGAGAGTGGATGAGGCTGGAGGAGAGTGGAGAGCAGATCTGCTGGGGAAAATGAGAGATTTCCTATACAGGGTGAGCAAAAGGCCCAGCTTCGGGAGTCAGGCTGGGGTCCAGGGGGCCTGGGGTAGGGGACAGGCCTGGCTTTCAGTTGTCTGCCCATCAGAACGCCTAAGGAGCCTGGGTGAGGAATTCCGATCCCTGGGCTCTGTACCCTGAGAGTCTGTCTCAACAACTCTGGGGAGGGTTTTGGAATCTGTCTTTTTAGACGTCTTCAGCCAGTGTTAAAGAGCTGAAGGGCTCTTGGGGCAGGGCTGCAGATGGGCTTGGCTGAGTGCCAGGCCTTCCTTAGTGCTGGAGGCCTTGGCCTGGGAGAGTCAGAGGGTAGGAAGCTGCACAGATCAGGACAGCTCAACATCACACCTCCAGAAATCCCAAGCCTTCCCCTCAGCCCGTCCTAGAAGTTTGTGCTTTCTCTCTTCCCTTCTTCTCCTCCACCCTCTGGGTGCTGAGTGAGCAAACTGACCTGAGTGGACGGCCTTTGGGCTTGAGCACATAGGGCTTGGGACAAGCCAGGTAGATGGGGACGGAGAATGCAGGATGAGAACTCAGAGGACAAGGGCCAAACCACAGAGCTTCTTCTGAATAGTTGTGAGCAAACATGCCCAGGAGCCCACCAGGACCCAGCCTGAGCTGGGGCTCATACAATCCTGGTCCAGCCTTGCTGCCACTGCCCAGGGCCACGGTGGGCTGGCCCAGCTTGCCCATAACAGCCTCTCAGCCTTCTCTAGCCTCCGCTTCAACTTTCTCCACCTGCGGGCTAGAGGGCCACCGCCTTTGCTTTGAGAGCATCCCAAAGTCCCCAGAGCTGGGAGCTGGCTCCTTGGGGTCTCCCTGCACCTCTGGAAGGTAGGCATGGGCTCCAGCCATATACTCCCCCACACACCAAATTTGTTCTGAGTGGGAACCCAACTCAGAGCCAGGGACAAACTTCCAGGCTGCCCTGGGATTCCCCAGAGCTGAGTATGCAACAGAGACAAGATCAGCTCCTGGCCTTTTCTAAATTTAACCCCTTTGAAACAGGAGCCAAGTGCTGGGAGTCAGGGGACCAGCTCCTCAGATGACATCCGGAGGTCTCCACAACATGAAAGGAGTCCTGGCCACCTGCCTGCTCACCTTTGTAGGTCACTCTGGGCTGCTTTTCCTATAATTGGAGGTGATGTTCCATGTCTTGCCCTACTTTAGTGATACCCCCACCCCCACCCCCCAGTCACACTGTCCCTGGTCTGAAGTGATTCCTTAATTCTGTCCTTGCCGGGCAAGTAGAAGAGCAGGGCTGTCCCCCAGGAGGCACAGCAGGTCCAGGACACTGGGGCAATCATTGCCCTCAGTCCAGCTCACTTTCAGGGCAGAGGTTCCACGCCAGGAAGGGCAAGGTGAGAAGACTGCTGCCCCTTCTTTAAACTCTTTCCTCGGACAGGTGGTCCTCCAGGAGAAGTGGACCCCTGCCATGGCCTCTGTGCAGTGGCAGAGAGGTTAGAGAAAGGGGAAGAGGCAGACCTTCAGGGTGGAGAGGGGCCGAGTTCTGCCTGAAGTGCCTGACTTTATCTGGAACAGAGCCTGGAGAATTGCATGCTTTAGGGCATGGTTGAATAATGGAGATGGAGCAGTTAAGCAATCCTGGGCTGGTAGCTCCAAGCTACTAGTAACAGCAAGAGAAACCCCAGGCCAGCCAGAATTCTAACAGAATTGGGGAAAGAGAGAGCTAAGAATGGCCCTCCTGGGACCACGCACATCCCTGGGGGGCCAAAGGCTGTGGACAGGTCTGAGTCTGAACCCCATAGGTGCTGCCAGAGCAAGATGTGGAATTTATCTTTCAGAAGTAAAAGTAGAATAAAGACATCCTCAGATAAATAAACAGTGAGATAATTCCTTGTTGGCAGACAGGGCTTAAAAAAATACTGAAGAAAGTTTACTGGGGCTGAAAGGAAGTGACACCAGATAATTCAAACACAACCCTAAGAGAGACTTCCAGTGAAAGGAATTATATAGGTAATGATGAAAGATAGCATAATTTCATTGCTTTTTCTTTCTTCTATTAACTAATTTAAAAGCAGTTGTAGAAAACAATATCAATAAAATTGTATTGTTGGGCTTATAACATACATATACAATATATTTCACAACAGAAACACAAAACGTGGGTGGACATGAAGCTAGATAGTCAGGAAATGAAGAAGATAGGAACATGAATCCACAGGGAGGAATGAAGAAAATGGTTATGGATTGCATGATTGTGTTTCTCTAAAAATATATATATATTGAAACCCTAATGCCCAGTGAGATGGTGTTTGGAGACGAAGCCTTTGGAAGGTAATTAGGACACACGGTGGCACTCTCATGATGTGACAGGGGCCTGTTAAAAGAGACATGAGATGGTTTGCTTCCTGACCTGCCCCCCTTCTCTTTCTCCACCATGTGAGGACATAGGAAGAAGGTGTCTATCTGCAAACCAGAAAGAGAGCCCTCACTAAGAACCCTGCTGGCTCCCTGATCTTGAACTAACAGCCTCCAGAACTGGTATGGTATTCTCTTATAGTAGCTTGAGCTAACTACAAAAGAACTGAGAATAATAATTAGGAAGGTTAACATTAAAAGTCCTCAATAAATAGATCTGTGCTCTCCTTTTTTCTATTAGCTTCTTTAAAAGACATAAGAATATAAAAAGCATGGCGGCACCTGTGGCTCAATCGGCTAAGGCGCCAGCCACGTACACCTAAGGTGGCGGGTTTGAATCCCCAGCCCGGCCCGCCAAACAACAATGATGGCTGCAACCAAAAAAAATGGCCGGGCGTTGTGGCGGGCGCCTGTGGTCCCAGCTACTTGGGAGGCGGAGGCAGGAGACTCCCTTGAGCCCAGGAGTTGGAGGTTGCTATGAGCTGTGATGCCATGGCACTCTACCCAGGGGGATACCTTGAGCCTCCGTCTCAAAAAAAAAAAAAAAAGAATATAAAAAGCAATGATTTTAACAATGTATAGTATTGGGCTTGTAATATATATTGTCATGTATAATAATAAGCACAGAATAGGGATAAGGAATGAAGGTATACGGGAGTAAAATTTCCATAACTTACTTCAATTAAGTTAGTATAAATCTGAAGTAGACTTGGATAAGTTAAGATGCATATCGTAAGCTACAAGCAAACCACTAAAAAATTACCCCTCAAAAATATAGTTAAAATTATGCCAGGTGCGGTGGCTCACACCTGTAATCCTAGCACTCTGGGAGGCTAAGGTGGGTAGATTGCCTGAGCTCACGAGTTCAAGACCAGTCTGAGCAAAAGTGAGACCCCATCTCTACTAAAAATAGAAAAACTGAAGCAAGAGGATCACTTGAGCCCAAGAGTTGGAGCTTGCTGTGAGCTATGATGCCATGGCACTCTATCCAGGGTGACAGCTTGAGATTCTGTCTCAAAAAATATATATACAGTTAAAATTATCAAAGAAATGAAAGCAGTACACTAGAAAATATCCACATAAGACAAAAGCAAAGTAAAGGTCAAACAGAGAAACAAAGTAGTCATGAGCCATATAAAAAATGAAAAGCAGGGCGGCACCTGTGGCTCAGTGACTAAGGTGCTGGCCCCATATACTGAGGATGGCAAGTTCAAACCTGACCTCAGCCAAACTGCAACAACAACAAGAAAACTAGCCAGGCATTGTGGTGGGCACCTGTAGTCTCAGCTACTTGGGAGAATCACCTAAGCCTGAGAGCTGGAGATTGCTCTGAGCCTTGACGCAACAGTACTGGTGACAAAATGAGACTCCGTCTCTTAAAAAAAAAAAAAGAAAAGCAAAGTGACAGACATAAGTCTAACCTTATCAGTAATAATATTAAATGGGAATGAATTAAACAATTGAATCAAAAAGCAACAATTGACAGACTGGACAAAGAAATCATGATTCAACTGTATTCTATTTACTGGAGACACACTTTGTATTCAAAAAGATACAAGTAGATTGAAAATAAAAGATAGAAAAAGATGGAAATTAAATCAGAAGAGAGCTGACGTGGCAATTATTAATATCAGACAAAATAGATTTCAGGACAAAAATGGTCACTAGAGATAAAGAGGGAAACCATGTAGTGATAAAAAGGTCAGTTGAGCATGAAAGAATAACAGTTATAAACATATATGCAGCTAATAACAGAGCCCCCAAATGCAGGCAAAACCTGACAAAATAGAAGGGAGAAATAGAGAGTCCAACAATAGTTGGGAACTTAATATTCCCTCAGTTATAAAAAGAATAATTAGGCAAAATATCAACAATAGACTTGGAAAAACACTATAAATCAATTAGATTTAACAGACATCTATAGAAAACTTTACTAAACAGCAGTGCAATATACATTTTTTCAAGTGCACATGGAAATAGTGCAACTTGGTTAGTAATCAACAACAAAGAATTTTGGGAAATTCAAAAATACGTGGAAGTTAAACATACTCATAAATAACAAATGAGTCAAAGAATAAAGCACAACGGAAATTGGAAAATAATTTGAGATGAATGAAAGCAAAACTAACATACCCAAACTAACAGCTAACGCAATGCTTGTAAGAAAATTTATAGCTATAAATGACTATATTAAAAATTAAAGATCCCAGATGACCCAAACTTCTACCTTAGGAATCTGAGAAGAGCAAACTGACCCCAAGCAATCAGAAAAGGGAAACTAATAAAGATTAAAATGGAAATAAATGAAATAGTGAATAAGCAACAGAGAAAATGAATGAAATAAAAAGTTAATTGTTTGAAAAGGTTGACAAACCAATAGGTTTGAATAGATTAACTAAGGAAAAAAGGAGAAGACTCAAATTTTTGGAAAGAAGAAGGGGATGTCGCTACAGAATAAATAGGATTATAAGGTAATGAAATGAACAATTGTATGCTAACAAGTTAGATTATTCAGACAACTTGAACAAATTCATAGAAAGACAAAAACTACTGAAACTGACTCAAAACAAAATAGAAAATCTGAATAGACCTATAAGAAGTAAAGAGATTGAATTAACTTAAAAACTTCCACAAAGAAAACCCAGGCCCACATGGGTTTTCTGGTGAATAACAATATACAGTCAGTCCTCAATATCTGTGGGTTCTGCATCTGTGGGATTTTTTGATTTCACCAACTGTGGATCAAAAAATAAAAAAGTGACTTACACACTCAATGTAATCCTCATGAAAATACCAACATCATATTTCACATATCTAGGAAAAATAATTCTACACTTTATTTGGAAGCAGAAAAGAGCCCAAATAGAAAAAGTAATCTTAAGAAAAAGAACAAATCTGGAGGCATTACATTACCAGACTTCCAACTATACCACAAGGCTATAATAACCAAAACAGCATGGTACTGGCACAAAAATAGAGGCATAGACCAATGGAATAGAACAGAGAACCAGATGTAAAACCACCCACATACAGCCAAATCTTTGACAAAGAAGACAATAATATATACTAGGGGAAAGAAGCCCAATTTGATAAATAGGGCTGGGAAAATTGGATAGCCACATGCAGAAGAATGAAACAGCACCCCTGCCTCTCACCACCCACAAAAATTAATTCAAGATGGACAAGGAATTCTGGAAGAAAATGTTGTAAAAACTCTTTTAGATATCGGCCTAGGTGAAGAACTTATGAAGACAATAATTATTGCAACAACAAAAATAAATAAATGAAACTTCATTAAAAAGCTCTGCACAGGTAAGGAAATAATCAACAGAGTAAATAGATAACCTACAAAGTGGGAGAAAATATTTGCAAGCTATACATCCAATAAAGGGCTAATAATCAGAATCTAGAAAGAACTCAAGCAAATCAGCAAGGAAAAACAACCCCATTAAAAATCAGGCAAAAGACATGAACAGAAGCTTTTCAAAAGAAGATAGATAAATGGCCAATAAACATATAAAAAATGCTCATCATCACTAATTATCAAGGAAATGCAAATCAAAACCACAATGAGATATCACCTTTCAGAAGGTCTTTTATTAGAGTCCCAAATCAGTAGATCCTGGCATGTTTACAGAGAAAAAGGGATGCTTGTATGCTGTTATTAGGACTGCAAATTGGTACAACCTATGTGGAAAACAGTATGAAGATTCCTCAAAGAACTAAAAGTAGACGTACATTAATCCAGCGATCCCACTACTGAGTGTTAATTCAAAGGAAAAGAAGTCATTTTGTCAAAAAGACACCTGCATATGAGTGTTGATTGCAGCACAATTCACAGTTACAAAGATATGCAACCAACCCAAGTGCCCATCAGTTCCTATGTTGATTAACAAAATGTGATATATGTATACTATGGAGTAGTACTCTGTCATGACGAAGGATGAATTAAGGCCTTTTGCAAAAATTTGGATGGAAATGGAGACAAGTATCCTAAGTCAAGTATCTAAAGAATGAGGAAAAACACCACATGCACTAGCTATTAAATTGGAACTAGCAGGTGAGCACATGTGAACAGTGGGGAAGTAAAACTCAGTATAAATCAAGCAGGGGGAGGGGGAAGAAGGGGAAGGGTGAAAACCAATCTAATGGGTATAATGAAACTATCTGGGTGATGAGGACACTTAGAGCTCTGATTCAAGCGTATGTGTAACCAAAAGCATCTGTACTCTCATAGTATTTTGAAATAATAAAGAATTAACAAATAAATACAAATAAAACATAATATAGTCTAACAACTATTTACATAGCATTTACATTGTGCTAGGTATTATAAGTAATCTAGAAATGATTTAAATCATTCAGGAGGCTGTGCATAGGTTATATGCAAACCTCCATCACTTTATATAAGGGACTTGAGCATTAATAGGTTTTGGTATCCACGAAGGTCCTAAAACCAATTCCTGCAATACCAAGAGATGACTATAAAATGATGAGTTCAGTGCCTGGCACATAGTAAGTGCTTAAAAAAGGTTCCCCGGATTGTTTTTAATTTTCCATTTCATGTTTTTTTTGTACTCTATATTGTGTCTTGCTTGAGTGTGAATTCCTGGAGGGCAGGGGGATCCATCTTATTCTTTAAATTCCAAGTGCTTAGAGGAGCAGAGGGAGAACACACTATCTTCTTGCAGGAATCTGGGAAGGTTCATGAAAGAAGCTGTGTTTGTGATGGGCCTCAAAAACTAGTAAGAATTTATCTGGCAGTGATGGGGTGGGGATTCCTGGATGAAAGCAGGGTAGGGCTAAACTGGACACAGGGCCCAGGAACGCTCAAGAGAAGAGGAATGCTTAAAATGTCTCAACCCTGAAATCCCAATGTGATCCTTCCATTGAGGAGGAATGCCTGGGGGTTTTTTTGTTTTTTTTTTTTGAGACAGAGCCTCAAGCTATCCCCCTGGGTAGAGTGCCATGGCATCACAGCTCATAGCAACCTCCAACTCCTGGGCTCAAGAGAGTCTCCTGCCTCCGCCTCCCAAGTAGCTGGGACCACAGGCGCCCGC
>CAUYQV010012769.1:0-11487 GCA_963574575.1 Galagoides demidoff | reverse complement strand
TGTGGCGGGCACCTATGGTCCCAGCTACTTGGGAGGCGGAGGCAGGAGACTCGCTTGAGCCCAGGAGTTGGAGGTTGCTATGAGCTGTGATGCCATGGCACTCTACCCAGGGGGATAGCTTGAGGCTCCGTCTCAAAAAATAAAAAAATAAAAAAAAAAATCAGTCTATTTGTTTTTTTGCTCTAGAAACTTCTCATGATCTTTTAAACCCTTCCTACTGAGTATATACCCTAAGTTCTGAGAGTTACATATATTCTTAACCACTAAAAAAAAGTAGTATTTCTTAATTTCTAAGTTAATACTATTAACTTATTAATTAATACTATTAACAAATTAATTTCAAATATTTTCCCACCCTGTTAAAATTCCCCCAAATCAATCCAGATGAAAGAATGATTTTTACTAGATTTCAACTAAAGCCATGATATTGCTTGTGAGGTATGAATCATTTCTGGTTCACAAATTCTCTTGAGTTCTCTTTGGAATGACTGTCAGAGTAAGATGGAGTCCTTCTAATCTTAACAACTATGAGGAAACTTTTTCTTTATAAGTAAATAATTAGACTAAGTTGATATCTTCTCCCTGTAAGTCAGATGCCACTTCCTGGGCCTCTGTATTAGTGATACCTCATTTTGACTTGCTGATAGTTGTAGGATGCCATTTGACATATGCCTCAAAGGCAAGAACTCCAAACATACTTGTAACCTTTCCTCTAGCTTTATACAATTGTGAAGGCAGAATAGAGTGGGGGAGAGAATAGAGAAAGTAGTCAATTGTCTTTAAGCAGGGGTAGATTTTTTTTCTGTAGGTTATTTTCTCTGAAGTTCTAATGTTAAATATATTCAATTCAACTTACATAGAGTAAGCCCCTGTTATGTACAAAACTCTGTCTTAAATGCCATATTCTTATATGCCCAACATGGGCACTACCAGTAAAGGCAGCAATAATCTAACAATGAAGTTGTGCATAAATCAGTCCGCTACAACTGAAGTGTAATCCAAGCTCAGTGGAGGTATACACAAAGGTTTGGTTGGGTAAGAGAAGCAGCTCAGGTCACAACTGAATGGAAGAGATCCTTGCATTTTAGTTAGAAGAGTGGGAACATTTTGGCAGGTTGACCCGGGAGGTCAGAAGATGGAAAAAGTAGGGGCAAATGCTGAAAAATATAGGACATGTTGTATTGTACCTGGCAAGAGTTATGGTAGGCCTGGAAAATTAAATTTAACAATGCATAGTGAAGGGATAATTAAAAAAAACAGTAGCGTGTTTGGATTTTGTTCTGTGGGCAATGGAAGGCCATTAAAAATTGATGGAAGGAAGTAATGTTCTTTTGTTTTGATTTTTGACATAGTCTTTTGTGGAATAAGATTAAGAATAAATAAAGGAGGGTAAGGAAGATTATTCTGACAGCAATGCTAACAAGTGTTCATGGTGGAGACCTGATTGTAGGGCAACCAGTTAGGATGTCACTTCAGTTATCTGAGAGCCTGAAGGTGATTGCAATGAGAATTTAAATGAGGAAATCAATGTTAAAGACAGTGTGAACACAGAATTAAGAGCCACCAAGTGGGTGTGAAGACAGAGAAGGAGGGAGAGACCCAGATGTTTCTCAGCAGGCAATGTCTGAAGATCATTTCAAGAAAGGATGTATGAGAATTGCACACGTGGGGGCCATGATAGTCAGAATTTTCCACCTCTCAGCTGGCACTTGGTACACAGTGGGAAAGGAAAATTGTCACTTGGGGCAGTGATGTACAAGAGGAAAAACTATATAGGAAGTTGGGGTGCAAAACCGAAGTGCAGGGTGCCAAAGGACCATTTTGAACGTGCCAAATCCAGAGTATGAAGTGAGAAATCTAGGTCCTAGGAGAACGTGCAAGTATATGTGACCAGGAGCAAAAGGGTGGAAGTTCTGGGGGAAATACTGCCTTTCAGTCTCACTTGGCCAAGGAGAGTACAGCCTTCAAGGATGAAAATAGGAAAAGCAACTCTTTATCCTATGAGAGATCTTCAGGTGCTTAAACAGACAAACTGCTAGACATTTCATTTGGAATCCAGGGCATGATGGCCTAAAACTGGAGAGAGTTTGGATTCATCTTCGTAGAAGTGAAGTTTATCCTATAGAAAAGTTTATGTCACCAAGCGGTGACAGGATGCAGTATCAGGGGAATGGGTTCCCGTAAAGTTGAACAGAGAAAGAGTAAAAAGGTTAGTGGGTATAATTCTTCCGTTACAAAACATCTAGATCTGTTTTTAAATGAAAGTATTCACTTTTTTCATAATTAAACTTAATATCTCAAACACTCATTTGTTTTTAAGGAAAACTTACTTAATACATTATTGAATTTTGCAGTTGGTTTAATGGGTAGTTTATTTCGGGTTTCTCTCCCTTTGTGCTTGACCCCTGGGAGGCATCTTATTCCTTGAAGGCACACGTGTTGTCATGGCATTAGTGGGGAGTGAGTATCTGGTCTTTAATGGTCAGAATGGACTTAGCTGCATGTGACACTTTCTATTTGATTCTTGTGCACCTCCAGTAGGGTTCACCCATCCACCCATGTAGGATACGATGAGACTTCCATTCCCAGTGGGATGCCTGACTCCTTTTTGCTGACCATTGGATGCCCACCTGTTCTGGCAGCCCTCTCTAAACCAACTTCTGTTTTCCAGTAAACAGAAACTTCCAGTGTTGGGGGATCATCTTTGAGGTTGCCTTGGTCATCTGTACGCCTACCTTATTTGTATAGCAAACTTATTCAGGTGTAGCCATCTGGGTATCGGATAAGAAGTGGACATAGAGCTCTTCCAGTCAAGAATTGTTTCCCAGTTAAGTCCTATCCACTTACCCATTACTATAATAATTGCTAACATAAAATACTATTGGAATCCAAGACGATAAGGAGGGTGAATGTTATTTAAAAGCAACACGTATTTACAGAATCCTCAATTCTAAGCATTGGATGATGATGGACTATAGAAACCTGCAATCAAATTCACATATAAAAGGTGAATTTGGGTGGTTAGCTGTTGAAAGATGCGAGTCTCATGATGGCCTATTTTTAAACTCTGTTGTGAGCTTGGAGCCCGTATGTGAAGAGATCTCCAATCATCCCTGGCAGCAGTGTTGGGGTTGCCCAGCTTCACAGGGTTCAGGAAAGTACGATTTTAACTGTTCTAAGATCAACTTTCAGAAAATCATCCTATGTTCAATCCCACCCATTACCTTCCACAAGTAACTGATGCTTCCAATTTTTGCTCCATCCCAGGCAACTGTGATGAAAATTGACTTTCACTGTGGGAAGTTCTGCTCCAATATTGTTGCTCTGTTAATAGCTATGATTTAACTATTTGCTTTCATCTTTCAAAATTGTGTTAACACTCTTCCCTGTTTTCATCTTTTTTTATCATTGTCCTTGTTTTAAAATACTTCTGCCTTTAAATCTTCTTTATTCTTTTAATTTGATAATACTGGAGTTTCAAGATGTAGCACAGAAAAACAAATATGCCTTATCTACTGTATTCCACTGAATTTATTTTGTAGCATTTGTAAAGTCCTGAGAACCTAAGATACTGAGCTAGGTAAGAGTCAAGGTTATTAGAGGAACATAATGCCTCTAAGAGATGTCTCAGACAGACACTCCGATTATTAAAAGCAAATAATCATTTACTGAGTACTTACTGTGTGCCAGACTCTGTTACGACTTCTTTATAGATTTTAAATAATTTAATCTTCACATCTATAAGATATGGTCTATGCATATATTATAAAGAGGAGGAAATTGAGACAGAGAGACCCACAGCCTCTAAGTGGTAGAGCTGGAATTCAAACCCAAGCTGTATTTCCTCCTGAAATACGAACAAACTGAAAGCTATTTTGGAGATTGGAGTTTTGGGGTTAGGAATTGGCCCAAGTAGAAGCCAGATTGTTTTCTTTCTCTGTTTAAATTCTATAGAAATTTTTAAGCTATCACTATGCAAGACCACTACATAGTTCATTAAGCCTAGGCCACCAGATTGTCGAACTCCAAGCAAGACATTCAGAGTAGCCTGGGCTTATCTCTCCTAATGAAAGTTTAGTAGAAAGGGACTGGCCCTGTAAATGACTACTTTGAATGGACCAAGTAAATACACCATTCAGGAACCTAGTTTTCTTACCTATGAAGTGAAGAGATTATACTAAATGATAATGTTAAAGCCAAGCTTTATAAGTTCTGTTGTATGCTAAGAACTTAATATATCCATAATTATTTTTCATTTAATTGTTTTTTTCCACTTGGAAACAATATAAGTAAATCAATATAAACTTGTTTCATCACTCTTCCTTTCAGGACACCAAAATATATCCCAGTTTTCCAAGTATCAAATTCTAACTGCTCTTTATACTTTCATGCACTTATACATCTTCCATACTTGTATTCCCAGTCATTGAAAATTTCATTCAGTTTTCATTCCATTTTTTTACCCATCCAGGCCATATTGTATCTCTCCTCTCTGAATTAAAGCTTATCTACAGAAACTATGTATCAGTGATTAAATAAGGCTTATATTCATCTTCTTTTGTATGTGTGCTTTGTTTCAATAAGGAAGTGTAAGCTTGTAGAGAGTGAATACACTATCTCATTCTTCCTTTCAGGAAGTCTCTGTGATCGTTAAGTCTTTGTGTCAACATGATACGGTCAAGAGGAGCTAAGGTGAAATGTTATTTCTCAGTGTCTGCAAGAGTGTTTGGGATGAGATTAGTGCTTGAATTAGTAAACTCAGCACTGTAGATTGTGCTCACCTATGTTTGGGGGCATCAACCAATCTGTTAAGAGCCTGAGTAGAACAGAAGTGACATCCACCTCCCCCTCCTTTTTTTCCTGCTTTCACTATTTGAGCAAGACATCTTATGTCCTCTTCTCCTGTCCTGAGACTACAGTTTAAACCATCAGCTCTCTTGGTTATCAGAGCTTCCAATTCTGACTGATGTATGCCACCAGCTTTCCTGGGTTTCCAGCTGGCAGGTAGCAGATTGTAGGACTTCTCCATGGTCACGTGAGTCAACTTCTCATAATAAATCTGTTTCCTATTGGTTCTGTTTTTCTGGCAAACCTTGAGTAATGGTGTCTCCTATGGAAACTTGTACATATGAAAACTTGTAGGATGTTTGGCACAAGTTTTTAATGTTGGTTTAGAGATTAGGAAAGGCTCAAATCTGTTTTGTATCCAGGCTTAGTGATACAGGTTGAGTATCCCTTATTTGAAGTGCTTGAGACCAGAAGTGTTTTGAACTTTGGATTTTTTTTTTCACATTTCAGAATATTCGCATATACTTCAGGTATTTTATGAATGGGACCCAAGTTTAAAAACAAAATTCATTTATTAAATAGTTCTTGTATATACCATATACACAGTGTGAAGGTAATTGTCTTTAATATTTTGAATAAATTTGTGCATGAAAGAGTTTTAGCTGTATTTTACTGTGACTTGTTACAAGAGGTCAGGTGTGAAATTTTCCCTTGTGGCATCACACTGATGCCCAAACAGTTTTAGAGTTTGGAGCATTTCGGATTTCTGATTTTCAGATTAGGGATGGTCAACCCATACAAAGCTTTTTTTTTCTATGTTCCTTGAAAGACCAAAAAGTCTAAATATTTTGCATGCATAAAGATTCATTTTTAATTTAAAGTTGATTTTCTATTTTTTCATTTCATATTTAATATACACTGGTTCCACTATAACAAGCATCCTCAAACTACACCCCCCAGGCCACATGCAGCCCGCCTAGGACATTTATCTGGCCAGGTGTTTTTGCCGCTGCTGCCTGTCCTGTTTAGCAGCCAACTTGTCCCAGGGCCAGCAGTCTGGCCCTCCAACGGTCTCAGTGAACTGGCCCCCTGTTTAAAAAGTTTGAGGACCCCTGCACTGTAACATCTGAAATTGTTATACAAACCTATACAAAGCTTTTTTTTTTTCTATGTTCCTTAAAATTCCAAATATTTTGCATGAATAAAGATTTTTTTTTTTTAATGCAGTTTTTGTCTGGGGCTGGGTTTGAACCCACCACCTCCTGCATATGGGACCGGTGCCCTACTCCTTTGAGCCACAGGCGCCGCCTGTAAAGATTTATTTTTAATTAAAGTTGATTTTCTCATTTCATATTTAATATACATTGGTTCCACTATAACATCTGAAATCAGTGGACCTACCAAATTTTCATCTGTTTTGCTTCTAAATTTAGTAGTTGACAGAGTATGTAACATAAACTTGTAAAAAATTACGTAGTCATAAAACCTTGTAGTCACCTGAAAAAGAACAAATTCCTACCATTACAGTAGAATCTCTCTTTCTTTTTAACACCCTCCCCCTTCTTTGACAGAATCAGAGTGTCTACAAATCACTTATGGGAAGAATCTGCCAAAATAAGAACATTTCTTATAGTCCTTGCTATTAGCTATTCTGCAGACTTGCTTGTAGTATCACCAAATATTATTGAACAGATAAAATGTTGGTAGTCTGATTGACAAACTTAGTGGCTTTAGAGACATGACCTTCAATATAGGGCTGTCACCTTCCTTGTAGTAACTTGTATCTTACTTTTCATTATCACATTCTCTTGGAATATTTGTATATCTATATATTGATACCCTGGTGATACTAAAAACTCTTTAAGTATCCCATGATTTTAAAAAAATTGGTCCAATACTCATAGTCAGGGCTTAGCTATAACATTAGACTAGTTGAATAATTAAGAAAAATCAAAAGGTTGTGTGGGAAAACATCAGACTTCTTTTTTTATTCTTTCCAAAGTTTACAGCAGATAAAAAATTTTCATTGGAGATTGTATTTCTATAATCATATCAGAAAAAAAAGGTCACCACAGACTGAGATTTGGAGGACTCTTTCTTAAAGACTTCCTCAGTTGTACTTCTCTTGACAGTCCTCTCAGCTGATACAAAGTTAGGGCATCCTCCAGGGGAGCACAGGTGGTTAATTTATGTGGGAGTAAGTCAAAGGCAGGGAAAAAACCCTCTTGTTTATAGCACTTTGAAGGCGAATATCTTGTATATTTACTTAGATCAGGAGGCAGCAAATATAAGAGGTCGTCAATCCAGTTGCTGCCTGGTTTTGTAAATAAAGTTTTTTTTTTTTTCTTTGTTTGGTCTTTTCTGAGATGGGGTCTCACTCTCCTGCCCTGCCTAGAGTGCTGTGGTATCATAGCTCACAGCATCCCCACTCCTGGGCTCAAGTGATCCTCTTTTCTCAGCCTCCCGAGTAGCTGGGACTACAGGAGCTGGTTACAATGCCTAGCTAGCTTTTTATTTTTATTTTTGGTGGAAATGAGATCTCACTCTTGTTCAGGCTGGTCTCTAATTCCTGAGCTCAGGGGATCCACCCACCTTGGCCTCCCAGAGTGTGAGGATTACTGGCATGAGACACTGTGCCATGCCTGTAAGTAAAGTTTTGTTTGAACACAGCAATACCATTTGTTTACACATTGTATCTGGCTACTTTTGTGCTAACACAGAAGAGATGAGAAGCCCACAGAGCTGAAAATATGTTTGTCTCTTTACCATATTTATAAACCCAGTTTTGACTATCTGACCAATTCCTCTCTTGAGTCCCAGTATGTGCGGTGCTCAAAGTACTTAATTAACAAATACCTCTGATTAATTCATTCATTCATTTTTCTTGTGTTCAGTCTATCTGATTTGGACTACATAGCAGCTTCAAAAATTGGAAATATAAGATTGAAATCTTACAACAAAAGTCCTCTTCCCACTTGTTCCAAACTCCAAATGATCAGAAATTACGAGTTTGGTATTGTAGAAACCAGACCATGAACTTAAAAATAGCAATGTCCAGGCTGGCGAGTCTAAAGGTAAACATGATTCTCTTTCATTAACAAAACAGCTATTACTTGATTGACAATATCCTGCTAACTGCTGGAACTAATGGCTATTTTAGAAAAGAAAGAATGTTTACATCACTGTAATTTATCAAATCCTGTAGGAATTATAAATCTTACAAAACATATTCATCAGTTCTAATACAGAAAACTGTGGGAACAGATTTTGCCCTGGGCAGTATAATGTTGAGAAAAAGTGGTTTCTTCTGATGAATTAGGTCACTTTTCTTTGGTAGTTTCTTTTTGCTTGGGAAGTGCCTGATGATCAAATAGATTATTTATTTTAGCCTAGATTTTCAAATTTGTCCCTTCCTTTATTACTTAACTGTTATGTTTTGATCCTTGTTCAGAGGGTTCTTCTTTACATTTTTCTTATTGTACACTAATTTGATTTGGGAAATTTGTTTTTGAAAAGTGTATATGAGAAACTGAGACTACATAATTGGGTCATCACAACCATGTGTTTGACTCCATATCAGAGCCTTTAAATCACTTGATTTATGTGGGGTCTGTTGCTTAACACCAAAAGTCAGTGTCCCTGATGAGTTATGAGACGGGGGAAATCACGTGCTTATTCCAGTCGTGGCGGAGAAGTTTAGCTTTGTCCTATAATTAGAGTTTTCAGAAGGACCATAATTATATATTACATTATGTAATTCTCCAGGCCATTGCACACTGCACACAAAGGGATCTTTTTGTGAATTTAGAAATAACTGTAATAACATGAATTTTAATGATTGGCAGTCGTGGCCTAAAATGTAATCACAAACCCAATGGATGGGGTTTTTGTAAGAAAAATGTTACTGACTTGCAAATATATTGCTTGTACTAAACACTCCTTACAGGCTAAGTGAAAAGTAAACAATATGTGCCTCGCAAGAAAATAAACAGAAGCAAAACAAAAACAAAAAAGCAAAAAGGAAAACACCAAAGCCTTTGATTAGATGAGGAGTCTTGCTTGTTACTAGTCACTTAACTTTCATAGTTCTTTAACAGGTGAGTTCTTATCTACAAGCAGGCATTGAAGAAATGGTCATTTCCTTTTCCCCCCATCTTCACGTAGTATGCAAAAAGATTAATGAAAGAAACTCAGTTGACGGGCACGTACGCAACATACTCTAATCAGGCTTTGTATATACAATGATCTCATTCGCTTTGTATTTTAAACTGCACCGCTTATATGCAGAGCAGCGAAAGCTGAAGACACATAATCTCTAATCAACAACCAGCTCCAGATATTAATCTAGAAGCGCTAGTCTGTAGTGAGACATATGAACTTCAAATATAAGGCTATACAACCTCCTTACTATGTTTATTTATTTTTTAAATTTTATTAAGTCAAATACACATAGATCATGAATACATTCAAGCACGTGTGGGTACCATGTGCTGGGGTTTTTTTTTTAATACAATCTGACGTGGTTATATCAAACCAATCATCATAGCTTTCACCTGTGACAGGTAGAACATAGATGTTTTGACACAATAATTCAAACTTATTAATGGTGTTTATGCAAAGTCTGAGCCACACGGCTTTAACAGAGGCCCATTTCCCTGTCATATAGTCCGGCTTCTCTTGTACCTCTCTGCAGTTCGAGTTCTAAAGTAGTTTATCATGTTTATTGAATGCCAATAGGAGGATGTAAAACTCCCATCACAGGTCTTGACTGAGACTTTTTGCTCTTTGGCTATTATATCTCCCCTCTCAGTTTGGAGAGATACCTTTCAATGTTTTCAGAACTTAATTTGGGAATCAAATAAAAGCATTTTTCTGATAAACATATTCTGTATCTAACAGGCTTAGAATGCTAAAATGCTGTGTACAAGCAGCATTAGGTTTTATCTTCATATAACACCAAAAATCAGTATGATAGAAACTCTATGGAGAATCTTAAAAAAAAAAAAAAAAAAAAAAAAAAAAGGAAAACCTCCAGCAATTGTTATATTTGTGGAGAAAGCAGTTTTAAATACTACAGAGAAAAGGCTGCAATGACGCCAGCCATTCCTCTGGAATTGGTACTTATTTTGTAAGCATGAAGGGCTGGATATTGAGTAACACCCACCAAATCAAAAGAAGAGCCCAATTGGGAGATTGTTGTCTTCAGTGAGCCTGGTTGGGTTCGATTCTTTTACTCCCATGGCAGTGAACGTAGACAGGGCTCTACTCCCTCAAATTTGAACTGGTATTTTTCATGGGCAAGTACTGTAAGCTAAAGTAAATATAAGAAAGTTTCTGTAAGCTTTGCAGCAAGGCCATTATATTTGCACTTAAATCAAAATTTTATTGTAGGGATGTAGTTACCAACTTTCATTTTTGTCAACTTTTATAATTAGATTAGCAGTGGAAAAATATTATCCACAAAGGAGAAATCAATCACAGTCTGTACAATATAATTTATGTATATCTGAATATGTTTATTTTAAAATGAAATAAGGAGTACTTAATATAACTATGAAAGATTCACGATTTTTAAATGAAAAAGAGTGACTCCATAAGGCACAATTATAGCAATACCAACATGTCAATTTCATGTAGAGGTATTTATTGGGTATTGGGAGATGGAAGTATTCGACTGGATTCCTGCCCTTGAAGGAACAAAAACTATTATTACTTTTTGCAATGGAAAATTTAACAAAATCAAACCTTAAAGTTCCAACTTCAAGATTCAATAGGAATGACTATCCTCACAACTCAGGGAACAAGAAGGGAATTTCATAGAAAAAGATAATTTGTCTTAAAAGGATATACTCTCATTGTTAGGCAATGATGATTGAGTTTTTAGGGGGCAAGACCTATGTATTTTACCTGGGGTAAATAATGTTCTTACTATCCCCCACTTTATACCTAACAATAATAAATAACAACAATAATATGAAGCATATGTATGCATGTGTCCTTAACTCAATGTGGATCTTATATAATATAAAGTTACTGTGAGAACCGTTCTTATTTATGAGCATCTTTTTGTTGTTGTTGTTGCAGTTTTTGGCCAGGGCTGGGTTTGAACCCACCACCTCCGATATATGGGGCTGGCACCCTACTCTTTGAGCCACAGGTGCCACCCTTATTTTCAAGCATCTTAAGCACAGCCTTTTTTAAAATCTGAGCTCTGGTCCTCATATTTTAACAAATCATGTCGTTCACCTCCACGTGATTATAAATAATGAGCAGCAACAGATATTGAACTTTATATAACATTTATTAATATAAACCAAGATCATGAATGAAGGCAATAACGACAGCAGTGTCACTAATGAGGAAATATTTTTAAATGTTATGGATTTAATAGCACACAGACCTTGGCTGACACAATTTAAAATGATGGATAAAATTTAAAGAGTAATATTTTACATTTATGATCAATAAATTATCAGCAGTCATGTCAGATAGAGTCTAGTCATTAATATAATTAAAAAAGATTTGGTCCTAACACAACATAGCTAACACTTTACTCCTTTTTTTTTTTTTTTTTTTTTGAGACGGAGCCTCAAGCTATGCCCCTGGGTAGAGTGCCATGGCATCACAGCTCATAGCAACCTCCAACTCCTGGGCTCAAGCGAGTCTCCTGCCTCTGCCTCCCAAGTAGCTGGGACCACA